>JAODAL010021591.1:0-66696 GCA_025379985.1 Phyllomedusa bahiana
AAGACTTTTTACACTGGAAAACAAGAATCCAACGCGTTATGTCAAAAACCACGGTTTCCGTCGCAACGGCCGTAGCCGGCGACCAGAACTCGAAGCTGGGGGTCTGTCGGGTATGATCATGACAGAAGACCTATATCTTGAACTAGACTCCGAAATCAAACTCTAGAATAAGATTCGCCTTTCGTGGATAGCTAGAATTAATATTTTGAAAATGACCCTTATACATAAATTTAACTACATGTGTAGAGCAATTCCCTACCTGATTCCCTCAACTATTATTAATAAACTACAACGCCTATTTTCCCACTTTGTCTGGCTTGGTAAAAAAGCAAGGGTGAGGAGGGACCTGATGTTCCATAGTTACAGAAGGGGAGGACTGGCTGTTCCTAACCTCCAAACCTACAATATTGCAATCCTTCTGGACCAGTCCTTAGCACTCTGGCACGATTCATGCTCAGTCTCTTGGGCCCAGCTTGAGGGCAGTTCCTACACACCCTGCCCTGTAAGTGCTCATCTCAGAGCTCTTCTTCTTGGCGCACCAGCCCCTCAGACTTTACTAAACTCTCTCACTGATCTATTTACATTATGGACTACATATGTTCTCCCCAACTCTTGGGTGTGTCTTTCTAAAAAACACATCTCGTTATCAACCCTAAGTTGTTGGAACGTTGACCTGTCCTTCTCCAAGTGGCACCATCATAACATTCATACTATCGACCAACTTTACCAAAACAACACTTTAAAATCCTTTGCGGACATCAATCATACATATCAGCTTCCCCAAACATTCTTTTTCCAATACCTTCAGATTAGACACATCCTTCAAACTATCAGATGGCCCGCTAGTAACCTCAACACCTCAGATTTCCACAGCTTTCTCAATAAGAAGAAAGGATTTGAAAAGGGCTTGTCACTTGTTTACCACTTACTTCTTAATAGTCACGCAACTGTCAAATTCCACACTATGATCAAGTGGGAAAAGGAACTATCCAAGGAATTCACTTTAACACAATGGCATGAAGCACACTCAGTTTCTTTAAAGCTTTCAAAATGCCTTAATCACACTGAAATAATGCATAAGATACATTTAAGATGGTATCTTTCCCCCTCTCGTCTAGCACATATGTATCAGTGTTCATCAAACCATTGTTGGAAACAATGCGGACAACAGGGAACATTGTTGCATGTCTGGTGGGGATGTCCATGTGTTAAGCGTTTCTGGTCATCAGTTTTTCGCTTACTTTCAAAGGTAACTGGGTTCCACTGTAGGCCAAAACCTGAACTTGCAGTTTTAGATATAGGCCTACAGGATATCCCTCCTCTGTTAAGAACTGTGTTCTTTCATGTTCTGATTTTAGCCAGAACGTCATTGGCATGTACCTGGAAGAGTCCCGGGATTCCTCTATTATCTGAAGTAATCAACAGAGTTAATCTCAACTGTTCTTGTGAATTACTACTTGTTGATCCTCCTCATGTTTGTGTTAAGAGGAAAATGCTTTGGGAGCCCTGGGTGTCTTTCAAACACTATGTCAACAGTCTTATTTAATTTACCGTCACTGTTAACTCTATAAATTTGAAAGTGTTTGTAACTCAATGTGTGCACTTTTCTCCCTGCCGAGAGATTTGTTATTTTGATCATCTACCGCTGATTTTGTACGCTACTTAAATACTGCGGATGTTTTTCTTCTTGCCTGTTGAAAGAAGCTAAATGCTTGTTACTACATTCTACATATTCTGCTCATAACTTTTTTCCAATAAAGCGAATGTTTAAAGAAAACAAGCAATTGTAACACGCTACAAAGCTACTAGTTTGTGGTGGCCCAATTGTTTGGCGCAATTTACATCCAGGGGTTAATTAAGCGTTGTTTTGCTGGTGTGCTGACCCCAAGAAACCGTCATTTTCAACGCCAAAATATATACATTTTTCCTGTAGCATAATTCACAAGCGAAGGTTAATTACAATTTTATCTCTTGTTGTGTGGCGAAGAAAACACGCAATTGTAACACGCTATAAAGCTACTAGTTTGTGGTGGCCCAATTGTTTGGCGCAATTTACATCCAGGGGTTAATTAAGCGTTGTTTTGCTGGTGTGCTGACCCCAAGAAACCGTCATTTTCAACGCCAAAATATATACATTTTTCCTGTAGCATAAATCACAAGCGAAGGTTAATTACAATTTTATCTCTTGTTGTGTGGCGTAGAAAACACGCAATTGTAACACGCTACAAAGCTACTAGTTTGTGGTGGCCCAATTGTTTGGCGCAATTTACATCCAGGGGTTAATTAAGCGTTGTTTTGCTGGTGTGCTGACCCCAAGAAACCGTCATTTTCAACGCCAAAATATATACATTTTTCCTGTAGCATAATTCACAAGCGAAGGTTAATTACAATTTTATCTCTTGTTGTGTGGCGTAGAAAACACGCAATTGTAACATGCTACAAAGCTACTAGTTTGTGGTGGCTCAATTTTTTTTGTGCAATTTACATCCAGGGGTTAATTAAGCGTTGTTTTGCTGGTGTGCTGACCCCAAGAAACCGTCATTTTCAACGCCAAAATATATACATTTTTCCTGTAGCATAATTCACAAGCGAAGGTTAATTACAATTTTATCTCTTGTTGTGCGGCGTAGAAAACACGCAATTTTAACACGCTACAAAGCTACTAGTTTGTGGTGGCCCAATTGTTTGGCGCAATTTACATCCAGCGGTTAATTAAGCGGTGTTTTGCTGGTGTGCTGACCCCAAGAAACCGTCATTTTCAACGCCAAAATATATACATTTTTCCAGTAGTATATTTCACAAGCGAAGGTTAATTACAATTTTATCTCTTGTTGTGTGGCGTAGAAAACACGCAATTGTAACACGCTACAAAGCTACTAGTTTGTGGTTGCTCAATTCTTTTGCGCAATTTACATCCAGGGGTTAATTAATCGTTGTTTTGCTGGTGTGCTGACCCCAAGAAACCGTCATTTTCAACGCCAAAATATATACATTTTTCCTGTAGCATAATTCACAAGCAATAGTTAATTACAATTTTATCTCTTGTTGTGTGGCGTAGAAAACACGCAATTGTAACACGCTACAAAGCTACTAGTTTGTGGTGGCCCAATTGTTTGGCGCAATTTACATCCAGGGGTTAATTAAGCGTTGTTTTGCTGGTGTGCTGACCCCAAGAAACCGTCATTTTCAATGCCAAAATATATACATTTTTCCTGTAGCATAATTCACAAGCGAAGGTTAATTACAATTTTATCTCTTGTTGTGTGGCGTAGAAAACACGCAATTGTAACACGCTACAAAGCTACTAGTTTGTGGTGGCCTAATTGTTTGGCACAATTTAAATCCAGGGGTTAATTAAGCGTTGTTTTGCTGGTGTGCTGACCCCAAGAAACCGTCATTTTCAACGCCAAAAATATACATTTTTCCTGTAGCATAATTCACAAGCGAAGGTTAATTACAATTTTATCTCTTGTTGTGTGGCGTAGAAAAACGCAATTGTAACACGCTACAAAGCTACTAGTTGGTGGTGGGCCAATTGTTTGGCGCAATTTACATCCGGTGGTTAATTAAGCGTTGTTTTGCTGGTGTGCTGACCCCAAGAAACCGTCATTTTCAACGCCAAAATATATACATTTTTTCTGTAGCATAATTCACAAGCGAAGGTTAATTACAATTTTATCTCTTGTTGTGTGGCATAGAAAACACGCAATTGTAACACGCTACAAAGCTACTAGTTTGTGGTTGCTCAATTCTTTTGCGCAATTTACATCCAGGGATTAATTAAGCGTTGTTTTGCTGGTGTGCTGACCCCAAGAAACCGTCATTTTCAACGCCAAAATATATACATTTTTCCTGTAGCATAATTCACAAGCGAAGGTTAATTACAATTTTATCTCTTGTTGTGTGGCGTAGAAAACACGCAATTGTAACACGCTACAAAGCTACTAGTTTGTGGTGGCCCAATTGTTTGGCGCAATTTACATCCAGGGGTTAATTAAGCGTTATTTTGCTGGTGTGCTGACCTCAAGAAACCATCATTTTCAACGCCAAAATATATACATTTTTCCTGTAGCATAATTCACAAGCGAAGGTTAATTACAATTTTATCTCTTGTTGTGTGGCGTAGAAAACACGCAATTGTAACACGCTACAAAGCTACTAGTTTGTGATTGCTCAATTCTTTTGCGCAATTTACATCCAGGGGTTAATTAAGCGTTGTTTTGCTGGTGTGCTGACCCCAAGAAACCGTCATTTTCAACGCCAAAATATATACATTTTTCCTGTAGCATAATTCACAAGCGAAGGTTAATTACAATTTTATCTCTTGTTGTGTGGCGTAGAAAACACGCAATTGTAACACGCTACAAAGCTACTAGTTTGTGGTTGCCCAATTGTTTGGCGCAATTTACATCCAGGGGTTAATTAAGCGTTGTTTTGCTGGTGTGCTGACCCCAAGAAACCGTCATTTTCAACGCCAAAATATATACATTTTTGCCTGTAGCATAATTCACAAGAGAAGGTTAATTACAATTTTATCTCTTGTTGTGTGGCGTAGAAAACTCGCAATTGTAACACGCTACAAAGCTACTAGTTTGTGGTTGCTCAATTCTTTTGCGCAATTTACATCCAGGGGTTAATTAAGCGTTGTTCTGCAGTTGTACTCAGTAAAAGAAACTTTGTTTTTCACCGCCACAGAAGAAATTCTGTAGCATAATTCATATCCGAAGGTTAATTAAGCCTGTTTTTGCTTTTATATTCAGTAAAATACACAGAGTTTTTAAACGACACATACAAGTAAATTTTTCCTGCCCATTTGTGGAGCGCAATTTATATCCAAGGGTTACCCAAGCTTCTTAGTGGGTTCATTTAGCGTCAATACAGGGTGTGTATTTATCATATACAGATATCTTCATCAAACAGTGTCTGTACATTTTAGAACAAACAGTATGTCAGACAGAGAGGTGGCAGGCTCTTCACCTGCGAGTGGCAGAGGCACAAACGTTCCTGGAGCAGGTCGCAGCACAGCAAGGGGACGTCGCAGCAGGGGTCACTCGTTGAGGCCACAACTGCCGCTGTCATATAGCGGAGGTGTGCTGACTAGCAACCCAATGCTTCTTGAATGGTTGACTCAGTAATCCACTTCCTCCGAGATGACATCTGACAACCCCAGCCAAGAGTTGGTGGGAACGTCAGACACAACCCTTAGTTGGCATGTCAGGGGAGCGGGTCAGCGGCCCTCACCTGCCCTCAACCCGCCTCTGTCCCATCCGGTTACCTCAGCCAGAGATCTACTATGTGGTTTGGGCTCAGCGCCACTATATAGCGAGGATGAATAATTTGAGGAGGGCAGTCAGCAGCTACTTGGCAGCGAAGAAATGGGGCCAATATCCCCTGCTTCTTGCGGCAAAGTATAGATGTTGAGAGTGGCATGGGAGGTCATGTTGTGAGGGGTCAGCCTCTGCATACCAAGACCGGTGATGAGGACAGCAGTGACGATGAAACACAAATAGATGATGATGTAGCCGACCGCACTTGGGAGCCGGGTGAGGCAAGGGCTTCATCATCGTCAGGAGAAGAGGGCGTCAGCTTGCGCGTCAGGCAGCTGCGCAGCCAGCAAGTGGGTCGTGTGGCCGTGAGTCAGCAGGATAGCAGCAGTGTGAGGTCGGGAGCCAAGCGGCCACGGGGTAAAAAACCCGCTTCGCAGGTCCAAGAAAGTAGCGGCACAGGGGCTCAGCGAGGCAGCGGCGGCAGTAGTCACTCAGTGCGGAGCGTTGGCGGTAAAATCCGATACTCGGCGGTGTGGCAGTTCTTTGCTAAGACACCGGAGGAGCCGAATATGGGTATATGTAGAATCTGTAAGCAGAAAGTGAAGCGTGGCCAGGGAGCTAACGTTGGCACCATGGCCCTGCGTCAACACATGCAGCGTCACCATCCGGTGGCCTGGGAGAAATGTGGCTCAGATGTGGTGGTCCATCCTGCCGCCGCAGCAACAACAGCAGCAGCAGCAGCACCCATTGCAGCCAGTCAAGGCTCCACCACCTCTGCAGAAGGGAGCTGTTTCTCTTTGACATCATCTCCCGGTCCAGATGCTCCTGCTCCTCGCTACTCATGGCGCCAGCAGTTGTTCAGCGAGGCGATTGCAAAGAGACAACAGTATGCGTCCAACCATCCTAAGGTGCAGCAGCTGACCGTGGTCCTGTCCAAGTTGTTGATACTGCAGTACCTCCCTTTCCAAATGGTGGACTCTGCACCATTCAGAGAACTAATGGCTTGTGCCGAGCCGAGATGGAGAGTTCCAAGCCGTAATTTCTTTTCCAAAAAGGCAGTACCAGCACTTCATAAATATCTAGAACCGAAGGTGGGCCAGTCCTTAAGCTTATCGGTTTGTTCCAAGATGCACGGCAGCGCGGACGTCTGGAGCAGTAACTACGGTCAGGGCCAGTACATGTCCTTTACGGCCCACTGGGTGAATGTGCTTCCAGCCCAGGCACACCAACAACTTGGACAGGAGACGCCGCTTTCTCCTCCACGTTGTCAAACTGCTGCTCCTGCGCCAATGTCCGCCTCCTCCTCCTCCACCACCACCACCATCTCAGCCTCCACAAGTACTGCTCCATCATACCACATGTGTAGGGCACAGCGGTGTCACGCAGTTCTACACCTTGCTTGCCTCGGCGAACGAAGTCACACAGGGGAGGAACTGCTCCGCGTCATGCAGCAAGAAATCGATGTGTGACTTTCTCCGCGCCAACTGCAAATCGGAACTATGGTAACGGACAATGGGAGTAACATGGTGTACGCGCTGCACCGAGGAGGGATGGTCCATGCGCCCTGCATGGGGCATGTGTTCAATCTGGTTGTGAAAAGGTTCCTGAAGTCTTCCACCGATCTTCAGAACATTCTGAAAATGGCCAGGAAACTGTGCATGCACTTTATCCATTCGTACAAAGCCAGGAACACCCTCCTCGATTTGCAGCGGCAGAACGGCCTCCCCCAACACACTCTGATATGCGATGTTTCCACCCGTTGGAATTCCAGCCTGCACATGTTGGACCGACTGTATGATGATCCAGGCAGACAGAAGTACTCCCCTGTGTAACTTTGATGTCAGCCAGTGGCAGCTCATGCGTGACACCTGCCGTTTGTTGAGGCCATTCGAGCAGGCAACGTTATTTGTCAGTCGCCAGGCACTACGGGATGAATAACGTCATTCCACTGCTTCATGTCCTGGAACAGATGCTGAAAAATCTGTCTGGGCAGGGGACTGGAGACGTGGCGACTACATCTCGTGGCCACATGAGTCCGGTGAGGACTGAAATGGAGGAGGAGGACATTGGAGCAGAAGCATTGTCTGGTGAAATGAGTGGATTTTCTACCCAGATGACAAGAGAGGAGGAGCAGGAGCAGCTGGAGGAGGTGGATGGAGATGAGGAAGACGAGGCAGATGACCCCCAAGCACCGTGGCAGTATACAGTGGAAATGTGAGGCAGGGAGCCCCTCGGAGTAACTTGTGCAGATAGCCCGCATCATGCTTATTTGCCTGGTTAGTGACAGCCGAATAGTCAGCATCCGGCAGAGGGATGACTTATGGCTCTCCACCCTATTGGACCCTCGCTAAAGTTCCAAAAAGAGAGCCTTTTTCACAGCTATAGACAGGGAGCACAAAATCAAATAGTATAGGGAAATCCTCTGAAATCAGTTCGCCGCGGCCTATGTGCGGCATCTTCCCACCTCTGACAGGTCTGACCGGGGGGTTCCTCAGCACTCACGTACTACTGCCGCGGCTGCTGGGGGAAGGTGGGTGGGTCGGAGCAGAACCAGCTCCATCAGCAGTAACCTAAGTCTGGAGTCACTGATGAGCAGCTTCCTTCACCCGCCTAGTGAGGAGGGTAGTCGCCAGCAGCAGCAGGAGGACCTGGAGCAGTCCCTGAACCAACAGGTGGTGGCCTACTTGGACAGCACTCTGCCACCCCAGTTAGAAGATCCACTTGACTACTGGGCAGCCAAACTGGATGTGTGGCCGCAACTTGCCGAGTTTGCAGTGGAGAAGCTGTCCTGCCCGGGCTTTGGGTGGCATCAGATCGGTGTTCAGTGCGGCGGGTGCCATCGTTACCCCAAGGAGAACCCGCTTGTCCATGGAAAATGTGGAATGACTGACCTTTGTCAAGATGAATCAGGCATGGATCGGCCAGGATTTCCACACACCAATGCCTTAGGCATCAGACTACATCATATACAAGCAAACAAACAGCACCGCTTCACCCTCGATGTAGGTCTCCTTAGCACTTGATTAAAGTTGGGTGTGATCCCAACTAAAAAGTCCATTTGAATCACTGGACCACCTCCGTGCTCTTCGCTTCAGCCACGTCTTGGGGATCACACCCAACTTTAATCAAGTGCTAAGGAGACCTACATCGAGGGTGAAAGGGGTGCTGTTTTGTTTCTTGTATATGGAATACTGGATTCACACTCCCCCAAGGACTCACATTTTTCTTTATAATATACGTTTCTTGTTATCCAAACGTGGCTTTATACGGAAACACTACTTGGCATGAATAAGAACAATAGCAGTTTTTCTTACAAGAAAAAAGCAATTGTTTTAAAATGATAATATGACTTCTCCTGCTAGAGACTGTCTTCTATGTGCAGTGGATTTAACTTCCTAAACAAAACAGTGGCAGAAGCAGGGACGGTGTACAGCACTTACCTTTAATAACATGACTGATCAGATTGGGGCTACAGCAATTACCGCTGAATTCGGAATCCCCCACAGTATGCAAAGTGATACCAATAGCAAACGGGCAAAACCCAAATGTTAAATGGGCCTCACACCCGTAACCACATTTTTTTTGGATGTATTTATTGTGAACAGCCAAACTAATACAGAGGATCAAACTTGCGAATCGCAGTTGAAATCATTGGAGAAATTAGCTTCTCAAGAAATAAAAATCTGGTGGGACTCAGAAACCCTTAGTATGTATCTTGATAAAAATATGATCCCCAGAGGATGCGCTTTAAACAAGCGACCAAAACATTCTAATACCCTGGGGGACTTTCAACTTTAAATGGAACAACGTACTCTCCAACTGTTCTATTGATTTAATTAAATTATAATTAAATTTTGAGGATGAAAAATTGTCTAAAATAAAAAATGCCCATAAAGGAGATCCAACAAGATTTGAAAAGCTTTGAAATGACAAATTCTTATAAAGAAGGCATGCAAAAAATAGAGAATAATCTCAGAAAGTTGGAGGATAATATTACCAAAATTAAAAAATCTAAATTCCAAAGGGACTTAACTGACCATCAAATGGACAGAGTTTATTTGAAAAGAAATCAGATAAAAACACGTTATAATTCACGGAGGTCCATTTTGAAAAATAATGATAGATCTTCCAAACGACAAGTCAGTTTTGATTCATTAAGAAAACCAATCATGGACTGTCAGATGTAGATACAGACCATTCTGAGGAAACAAAATCAATCATGGATTTTCTGATTCCTCCATTTTGGAAATCGAAAATAACATCCAAAAAACTGTCAAGGGGAGTTACTAAAAAGGGGCCGGGAAGAAACCCCAAGGAGCGGAGGAAGGGGTAACCTCTCAGAGGAGAGGAAACAGATCAGAAAAAAACGCACGCGTTTGCCGATCATATATCTGACAATGTATCTGACAATGTATTTGACAATGTTTTGAATCTCTCTTCTGTTACATTAACCCCAGAACAACAGTTAGTGTTGAGTCTGGGGTTAATTTTGTACCAGCTAAAAATTTCATTTATTCAATACCAATCCTAGATGTCAATAAATTGTATGTTCATTAACAATTTGTAAACATTTTTATAATCCAGATCAGAGTATGCAAAACAGTAAAAAACAGAGTAACAATACTGGGAATCATAGTGAATATAGAGAATTATCTTTCTTGGAGAAAAAAAAAACACTATTAGATTTTAAAAACATTGGAAATAAACAACAGATCTGATAGGGAATATATAGTATCAGTGAAGCTTCTTTCATCATCCCAAATCCTACTTATTATCCGATTAGAACACGTAACTGAGGTTTTTGGACAGTTTCCAACACAAAATGAAAGGGATTTGAGGGAGCTATACCAGGAATGTACGAATAATAATAATAACTTTGATCTAATTTATTTCCCAAAAAACAAAAATAGCTTTAAAAAAATTAACAGAGGGAAAAAAAACCATTGTCATAAAAATGGCGGACAAGGGTGGGAAAGTGGTAGTCATGGATAAATCTATGTATAGAGAAGCTGCTTTGCGGATACTTGATGATAGCAATACTTATAAAAAAATTAAAGGGAATCCAACAGAGGAATACCGGGAGATTTATCCCAAATTTATTGAAGGAAGGAGTTTATCTAGGTATTTTTGAATGACAAACAATACAGTCACTTTTATGGTTGAGAATCCTATCACACCAGTATTCCATGGACTCCCCCAAAATAAAACAAATCTACTACCGCCCTACCCTTGAGGCCAATAATAGCAGGTATAGGCTCTTTAAACGGGGAAATTTTGTGCGTGGATAGATGACCTCCTCCAACCTCTTGTGGTGTGTACTCCCAGTTACATCAAAGATTAGTACACAGGTACTCAATCATTAATAAATTCCCTTGGAGTAGTAGCTTTTTCCTGGCTTACATGTGACGTGGGGTTTTCCCTTTATTCTTCCTCCCACCCCCATCTTGCTATGTCTGCTTTAGCCTTACCACCTCTATGCAAACAACCTATATTCAAAAGGAATTTATAGAAATTTAAATTTTGCAGGTAGTGGGAAAACCTTTGAAACATAATTTTTTTTTTTTTCAATGGAATATTCTATTACAGATAAAGGTGCCCCAATGGGGGCTAAATTTTCACCCTCCCTGGCTAATCTGTAAAATGGCTTGGTGGGGGGAAAATTAAATTTTTTTTTTCAAATAATCCCTTTTTTCGGCAGAATAAAGTACTTTGGAAGATTTATTGAGAATTTTGATGATATGGGATGGGAAAGTTTCGGATATAGAAAAAATTCATTTTTTTACATCAATAATAATAATTTTAATTTAGGTTTTACTTTTTTCCATGATACTCGCAGTATACATTTTTTAGATGTATACTTATACATTAAGAATAATGAGGTTCACTTTGTTCCATTATAAAAGGAAGGGGAAAAAGCGGGAAAACATGTTTTACACGCTAAAGTAGCCATCCAGAAAAACACACTAAAAGCAATACCTGTTTGGGGGAGTTCACCCGTGCTAAAACGTCTCTGTTTAGACTTGGATTTTTCTGAAAACGCAAAATGATATTTATAGAGCAACGTTTAAAAAGAGAAACTATCCAAGATGGAGCATAGATAGAGCAAAGAGTTTAGTGTCAGGACAAAGATAGAAACCCAAATACTAAGGGGAAAAGAGATCCCCAAAAAAATATATTAAGGGCCCTTTCCCTTTGACATTTGTTACACCTTATAGTAACCAATATAAAACAGATAATTAAATTAGTACAAAAAAATCTACCTATCTTATGCCAAGATGTGTTACTTCAGAAATCATTGAAACAAGGGATAAAATAAAATAAACCTAGAAGAGGGGCGATCCCTTGCCACAAAATTTTTGTCCCCGAGTTTGTTTGAGGATACAAATGTAATTAATTAAAATGGCTTTCCAATGAAAGGTAACTTTTGGTGTAGAGGTTTACGTTGTAAAAATGTGCCAGTACACGGGTAATGTAACTGAGTTTCTCTGTAGACAAGGTGAACCCTGTTATAAAATTGATACTTTTATCAACTGTAATACTGAGGCTGTAGTTTATGCTATCCAGTGTAAAGAATGTGACCTTATTTATGTAGGACATACAATTAGACAGTTGAAAAAAATTATTTATGAACACCTTCAACATATTAGAAACACGGGACATTTAAATATATCTGGAGCATCTAAAACATTTTCTCACTGCACACAATGGAGATATTTCATCTTTTTTTTCTTTGGTAAAAGAAAAAGTAAAACTTAATTCTAGAGGGGGTAAGCTAAAACAAATACTTTTGAAACGAGAAGCTTTCTGGATTTTTAAATTAAATGCCAGAGTACCATTTGGCTTGAATTATAGAAACGATCTTTTGTATCATTATTAATCATTGCTTGTCTTTTTGTTCTTAACAGACCTTTTTTTTTTTTTTTTGCCATATGACGTGTTAGCCAATGTCACTTCCTGTCATGGATATTTAAATTTAGAGTGTACATGTATGTTATTGTGCCATGAGTAAGGGTGCATAACCCGAAACGCGTAGGCTGTTTACAGACTTTTGTCATGGAATTTTAAACTATATAAATAAAGTATAGAATTTTTTCAAGAAGGAGCTGGAGGACATTCACAATTTCATCAGACTACATCAGCCATGACGCCTCACCCAAACTGTGAGAAATGAGTCTGGGTTCAAACTACCTGCCTCAGCCACTATTCTGATGCCACCACCCGCCTGATGCCACACATCTGCTGACAGTTTCTCCATTTGCCACCAACCATCTTTACCAGGGACTGGTATTGCCACCCACCTCCACACTCTGTCATTGTGCCACTGTCTGACCTCATGCTGCTGCTGTGGCTGCTGCCGTGACCTCCACACTGTGTCATTGTCCCACTCTGTGGCCTACTCCTGTTTTTTGCCACCTCCAGAATGTCATTGTGCCACTGTCTGACCTCATGCTGCTGCTGTGGCTGCTGCCGTGACCTCC
This sequence comes from Phyllomedusa bahiana, assembly GCA_025379985.1. Classification (NCBI taxonomy): domain Eukaryota; kingdom Metazoa; phylum Chordata; class Amphibia; order Anura; family Hylidae; genus Phyllomedusa; species Phyllomedusa bahiana. The sequence continues at coordinate 12,746 of JAODAL010021591.1, forward strand.
ACACTGTGTCATTGTGCCACTGTCTGACCTCATGCTGCTGCTGTGGCTGCTGCCGTGACCTCCACACTGTGTCATTGTGCCACTTTCTGACCTCATGCTGCTGCTGTGGCTGCTGCCGTGACCTACACACTGTGTCATTGTCCCACTCTGTGGCCTACTCCTGTTTTTGCCACCTCCAGAATGTCATTGTGCCACTGTCTGACCTCATGCTGCTGCTGTGGCTGCTGCCGTGACCTCCACACTGTGTCATTGTGCCACTGTCTGACCTCATGCTGCTGCTGTGGCTGCTACCGTGACCTCCACACTCTGTCATTGTGCCACTGTCTGACCTCATGCTGCTGCTGTGGCTGCTGCCGTGACCTCCACACTGTGTCATTGTCCCACTCTGTGGCCTACTCCTGTTTGTGCCACCTCCAGAATGTCATTGTGCCACTGTCTGACCTCATGCTGCTGCTGTGGCTGCTGCCGTGACCTCCACACTGTGTCATTGTGCCACTGTCTGACCTCATGCTGCTGCTGTGGCTGCTGCCATGACCTCCACACTGTGTCATTGTGCCACTTTCTGACCTCATGCTGCTGCTGTGGCTGCTGCCGTGACCTCCACACTGTGTCATTGTCCCACTCTGTGGCCTACTCCTGTTTTTGCCACCTCCAGAATGTGATTGTGCCACTGTCTGACCTCATGTTGCTGCTGTGGCTGCTGCCGTGACCTACACACTGTGTCATTGTGCCACTGTCTGACCTCATGCTGCTGCTGTGGCTGCTGCCGTGACCTACACACTGTGTCATTGTGCTACTGTCTGACCTCATGCTGCTGCTGTGGCTGATGCCGTGACCTACACACTCTGTCATTGTGCCACTGTCTGACCTCATGCTGCTGCTGCCGTGACCTCCACACTGTGTCATTGTGCCACTCTGTGACCTATTCCTGTTTTTTCCATCTCCAGAATGTCATTGTACCACTGTCTGACCTCATGCTGCTGTGGCTAGCGCCGTCACCTCCACACTCTGTCACTAATGTTGCCACTTGAGCTCTCAGCTTGTTTTTTTCCAGCTTTCTCTGGCATGACTTTATCAGGCAACATTCCCGCTTCAGTTTTTGGTCAGTTTTGCCCTCTTAAGTGCCCAGGGAATTTTATAGTGAAGCGATTCTAAGAGCGGCGGCAGTCATGTGCGTGTCATACTAAAACACAACATTGTATGAAGACCAAACCAATCTACCTCTGCATATTTAAGCATGGCACAACTTTCTACAGCACCCTGCAGGCTCTGTGCAGCTTGGAAATAGCTGTTTTTTAACGTGATTCGTGCTGAAGTAATTCGGAACGAAGTTATTTTTTGCCGAGAAATTCGGCGAAGTGAACGAAACGAATTTCGGGAAATTCGCCCATCTCTAACGTAGAGTAATCCAGGGTAACCAAGATGTAGCTGATTTTACCAACAGGCCTACCAGGTCCATGGCTTTGTGCTCAAATTGTGTTTCTATGATGGGATGGGCAAAGATATTAATGGGCTATGGAAGTGAGAGACTGGAGCAGTTAATTGGCATAATGGACAGGACTGGCAAAAATTAGATATTTATGACATTCTGGCCAATCAAATCTTTGTAGAATATGGTCCTGGGTCTAATCTACTCCTAAGTGACCTCCCAACACATGGGAGTGGATCATGTCTACTACTATTCATTTATATGGCCCTGGTACTAGCAGTTGTTCTACCATCTCATCCCTCACTTTATTTACCTGGCAAGGGCATTGCTAGGCTCCCAAAACATCTGGGGCCCGGGCCCTTTGTGTAAATTTTTGCTCAGTAGGGCTGCGTTCACGTACATTCGCGTTCATTGTGAGCTGCGGCATGTGTTTTTAAAGAGAAAAACTGTGGCCAGCCTGTCACTCTGAAGCTCTCACTGATATTAATTCTCCCCAGAACAGGTAATCATGACAATCAATGAAAGCTATAAATTACCATAATGTCAGCCTGTACGTCGGTTGTATTGAAGCGCAATTACGCGCTGAAGTACGGACCGGCATTACGTCGTGTGAACATACACAGCGTATTTGTGGGGCATAACTGTGCTGTAATGCGGCCAAAATACGAGGTCCGTTCTAGGGTTTGACAGTCGGTTTACAGACGGTTTTCAAAACCAAAAACCTTCTGTAAAACTGTCCAAAAACCCGTGCCATGGGGAAAAGCCCTTAGTCTGGCTGCAGCAGCTAAAAACATATGTAACCCTGACAAATGACAGGTATAAAAAAAAAAAAAAATTATATTCAAATATAATTCATCATCAGGTTGCAGTTTACATGTCTGAGGGAAAGGAATATGTTTTAGTGACGTGAATGAGGTGATATTGTGGATGTGTGTGTATAGACAGAAATATACATACACATATATACAGTACATACACATTTACACACATATATACATACATACAGACATATATATAAACATGTATACACACAAACATATACACACATATACTCACACACACATTACACACATGTAACACATTACAACATATACACACATGTACTACACACACACAAACATATACACGTATGTACTCACACATGTACACTCATGTACACACATGTACCCACATAGACACACATGTATACACACATGTACACACATATACACACATACACACATGTACACACATGTACACACATGTACACACATATACACACATGTACACTCATGTACACACAGATACACACATATACACATATGTATACACACATGTACACTCATGTACACACAGATACACACATATACACATATGTATACACACATGTACACACATATACACACATGTACACTCATGTACACACAGATACACACATATACACATATGTATACACACATGTACACACATTTATACACACACATATATACATCGAATACAGTTCACATTCATGAAGATTTTGTTTCACCTCTATTATTACTATTTAGTACTGGTCTCTACAGTGAGGCTACTCACTCACTTGACTGAGACCTCCAGGATGTGGGTAGTCTGTAGGAGCTGCTGCTGCGGAAGCCATAAGTAATTTAGCTGCAGGAGATGTCCGGAAGCAGAGATTACACTGCCAGTCTGACTGGCCAGAGGACGCACATACAGTTAAGTAGATCTTCGGCGCTCCAGGCCCGCAGAAGCAGGCTGGAACCCGACGATCTGAGGTTCGGGGCACAGGCAGTGTTAACCGGGGCTTGTGCTCCGAATGATTCTGCCTAGCGACGCCCCTGTTACCTGGTATAATAGATCATTGTATATCGCAAAGTATGGAAACCTGTTATCCTCACCTGATTCTTGGGGAACACCATTCTACACCGTGACATTTTCAAGGGTACTCTTTAAAGAAAGATCCCTGAGTTGAGCCATCCCAAATTTTTCTCAGGATAACTCTAGATATAACTTCTACGGGATGATTTCAGAGAGACTGGAAGAGTCAAAGAAAGGCAAAGAAGTTGGCATCCTTTGGCTACATCATGCACTGATCACTTGATGCCATGCCTTACAGAAGCGAATAGTGAATGCCACAAAACTCAAGGAACATTTAAGGAAGACGGGAGGCAGCCAAGTGTCACTTCAGACCATTCATAACCGTTTAAATCAGCGTGGTCTGCGTGATAAACGAGTGGCAAGGATATCTGACCGGTACTTGACCTGGCTGACGCATAGCGCTCTCCTTGATGTCTCCAGCATCCTTGGCGGCCATCATTTCTGCTCAGAGTGAGTTGACTTTCATCACTTAACAGCACTGAGGAGCACTTGTCCTGCATCCAGTGTAGATGCTCCCTGGCCCATGCAAGACAATGATGCCTGTTAAATTGACTTGGTGGTGTGGTCAGATACCCTTGCCGGTCGTCCAGCACACAGACCACACTGATGTTAATGTTTATGAATGGTCTGATGTGACACTTGGTTGCCTCTAATTTCCCTTAAATGTGCCTGGAGTTGTGTGACATTCATCATCCAGTTCTGCAGGGCATTTACTATGAAGTGGTCATCAGTGTGTGATGGAGCCATAGGACGTCCGCTTCTTTGCCTTTCTTTGACTCTTCTAGTCTCTCTGTAGCTCTGTTACATCCTGCTGATGACACTCTGTGACACTCTAAGCTGAGTGGTCACTTTTGTCTGGGACCATCCTCCTTGAAGCCTTGCAATGGCAAGGTACTGCTGATCAATTGTAATGTGTTGTCTTAGTCTATTGATGTCAAAATATGAAAGGGGATGAGGATGGCTGTTTACTTCCCAATTCAAATTGATATCCTAAATTTAATGGATGATTCAGGGATCAAACACCTGTTGTGCATTTTGCCATTATGCTCCTTGTTAGAGAACATCAAGTTGTGCAAAAAGTACTGTAACACTAAACAGTTGGACATGTGCATGTTACAGCTAAGAGATTTAGTATGCATTTAGCTCATTTAAAAAAAAAAATTAAAAAAATCAAGAAATTATATGTTCATCCTGAAATTTCAAACAAAACCAAATATCCCTCACTTTTTGTGAGTAGTGTAAGTGCAGCTATTGAAGGTGTATGGCCTCATTCAGGCTTCAGTAATTTTAACTTCTGTTTCATAATCCTATTATTCTGTTTGATAACAGTGCATTTCTAATGTGAGAAAGTAAACAGGCTGTTATGTACAAGCTCTTGTCAGCAGGTGTTTGTATCTGCACGGCTCATAAGATTCCCTTTGCCAAGGAAAAACATTTTGTACATTTCTGTACAAGTAAATTTCATGTACTTAAGTGATTCTCTTTTGAATGTGTAGTTTATGTTATATTTTCTCATGAAAATTGCTATTAAAAATATTGATGAAAAAAAAAAAAATTACCTCCAAGAGCTAGGTCAAAGGTTTTCCTGCTCAGCCAGCCAGAATCCCACTTTATACTGATGAAGGGAAAATACCCCGAAAAAGCTGTCTACAGATGAATGACTTCCTTTTGGAAGAGATTCTTCCTGGGTCTACCCCCTTACCGACATTTAATGAATAGGTATGTTATATTATTGGTAAGTTATCAATCACTGAACCCGCTTAAAACACAGCAAGGTAACAGTTGGGACTTGCTACTAGCAGATCAGAAATGGCTTCAGTCTGGCTGTTCAACTCTTAGGCCCCGTTCACATGGCTTATTTTGGGACTGATTGGATCCGTACTGCGCGCCGTATTTGCGCTGCAGTACGGCTCCAATCCTTCCCAGTAACGACGGTAATCCACAGTTCTCATAGAGAACTATGGATTCTGTCTCTCCTCCCCGCTCGGCGAATCCACCGCGGGGGAAAAAGTGACATGCACATTATTTACGGCGTGTATGCGCCGTGAATAATGAGTGTCTATGGGGCCGACGTAATTGCGAGGCGAAATCCGGCCGTGTGAACATTGCCTTAAGATGCTGTAGCAATTGTGACAGTGGGATCTAAACGAGTGAGGAGCAGTGGCCAGCACCATTCCAACGCCTAATTGTTCCCCCCACAAAAAGATTGCAGGGAGCTAAGTGGTTGCCTCGCAGCCAAAAGGATAATAAAGGCTTCTTTAATTGCCATATTACTACTCCTATTACATCTACCATAGACAGGGCGTAATAGGAGCAGCCTTCTTTGTACACTGTTCTGAATTATGTATATAATGCAGAACAATGTACAAGTGGTTGTGTCCCCTAGTGGTCAAATGTCCTAGTGACAATACAAGTAAATAAATAAAAAATAAATAAAAAAAAACAATTAAAAGTTTAAAACAATCAACTTTTGCCATTTTACAAATAAAAAAAATTGGTAGTAAAAAAATATACACATAATTGGAAGTTGTAAAAGTCCGATCTATTTAAATATAATATCATGTATCACATACAGTGAAAGCTGTGGAAGAAAAAAGTTCCCAGCCCAAAAATTTTGTTTTTTTTCGTCATTTCATGTTCTCAAAATGTTGGAATAAAAAGTGATTAAACAGTCGCATCAATCCCAAAATGGTATCAAATAAAAGCTACCCATCTGTACACAGAAATATCGAACCTTCAGTCAGGTCCATAAATGGAAAAAAAATAGCGCTGCAGTGCAAATTTAAAAAATGGTGGATTAAGCATTCAGGTGGGGCATGCCTTGTGGACAGAGCAGAGTGATATCTGAGGGACCACATTGTTCGTGAGTCCACACTATGGGGGAAATGTATGAAGAGTCGAAGCTCCTGTTTTCACGTTTTTTACCATGAAAACTGCACCTGATGTATGCCGGTGCCGAAGTGCGCTCATAAATGCAGTGCAAACTTCGATGCCTCCGGTACACAGACCGCATTGAAATAGGTCTGCCTGTCGGAGCTGTATTGCGCCTCACTTTGCCGACCCGCATTCATACTGACCTTATTGCCTGTGACTTGACAACACCTCAGCCTAATCCCTCTGTTCTTTGCTGGCACATTGGCTGTCACTGAAAGCGGCCACATCAGGGTATCCACCTCGGAATTCCTTGCAGCAAAATCCATCCCACCTTGTGACAGGCTCTACTGAATACTGGAGGGCATCTTAGACTCCACTCCCTGGCAAGGTTCGAGTCATCTCTTGCGGTGAGCCAGCGGATCCACCACCAGCCCCATCACCAAGTAAGGTGATGCGCTGCAAGATACTGATTAAGAAAACAATCTGTGACAACTATGACCTGTGATATAAGAGATGCTACATGATTCCCCACTAGTGGCTCTGTGACCAGTAGCCTCTGCCAGAAAGGCAAAAAAGAGGACAGCAATATTCAAGTGTGCCTACTGACTGGGAGTCATTTATTTTCTATGTGTTTATTATAATTATTTGGTATACCAGTACCTGGCCAAACAGTTGTTGTGTAGCAGTAGATCTGCCATAGTGTGTCGCAATTCCTTTTGAGCATGTGACTTCAACACAATTAACTTTGTCTGCCCTCCTCCCTGTGATAGAGAATGGTAGCAGCAAAGCCACAAGTAGCTTAATATCTCTAGTCTGTCACCAACCTGGAGCTAAACCCGTGATGGTCCCTCGTGTAGCAAAGCATTACTCGGACTGTGCTTCTCATAAATATTCTATGAATAGCGAGTGATGTGAACAATACACTAGCCACTTTCAGGCTTCATCTATATGGCACTGGTTTACAGTTGGATTTTTAAATGGATTCAGTACTTAGAATCAGCAATAATCCACTGTAAACCATCTCCTTATAGACTTCAATTGAAAATCCAAGCTGCAGTCTACACAGCTTGGATTTTCTGTGGTTGGATTTCAAATCCGAAATCAGATCTAAAAACTTTGAAAATGTTCTATAATCCTGCGGAAAATGGTGGATTATAGTGCTGTTAAATGTGGAAAACTGACTGCAGAAAAAAATATTGTAAAATACCGGTCGGATTTTAATCAGAGATTGACTAGTATTTTATCCTCTACCATGTGGACGAAGCCTTAAAGACTAGGGATGAGCGATATTATCGCCAAAAGTTGAAATCGGCATGGTTTTTAGGCTTAGCGGAAATTTCTGATCACGCGTTTCCTGTCATTTTGGTGGCCAGCCAATCAGCTCCGAGGATAGAGGGGGGTGAGGAGGATGTTCAACGTCACCACTTTGCAGTTTATGGATCTCATTGGCTGCAAAAATAACGTGACCTCGTTTTATCTATGCAGCTGCATTTCCTGTTCAGCTCATTCTCTGTCTATGACACTTCACAGCAGGACGTCTCAGCATTTAAACCAATAGCTGTTCTAACAGATCTGAGAGATAGTCTCTTCTAATACAAGAAACCATCCACCTAGCTATAGCTTAGAATATAGTTAGATTAGAGAATTTCACTTCTTATTGGAATTCCACCCTCCACATGCTCCAGCGATTGTGGCAGCAGCGCAATGCCATTACGCAGTACGAAGTGACACATGGCCTGACAAGCAGCAGTGCGGACCTCGGGGTGTTGAGCCACCGAGAGTGGAAGCAGGTGAAAGAGCTCTGCACCATCTTTGCCAGTTTTGAAGAAGCCACAAAAATGGTCAGTGCGGAAAATGCTCTTGTCTGCATGAGCATTGTGGTGATCTTAGTTCTGGAACAAGTGTTGGACACTCTGATTCAGCAGGTCACACCAGTGACGGAGGAGGAGACGGACACAGATGCAGACATAGAGCCTTTCTCTCCATCGAATCCAGAAGGCCCGACAGTTTCACTACATCATTAGGCAGTGGTTCGGGGTCCAGGGCTGGTGCAAGGCGGCGCCTCAGCTCTCAGGGTACATCATCTGGCAAGTCAGGGCTGTGTTGAAGCTGAGGCGGAGGAAGTGGAGGAGGAGGAGGAGGTATACCTGGACACAGACGTTACCGATGTCCCTGCCTTGGAAAGAGGTTGGCACGGATTTGAGGAGGAAGATGAGGAAGATCATTTTGCTAGTGCGCCTCGACCCAGAGGCTTTTTAAATCAAGGCTCCATCTCTCACATGAGTTCTTGGATCCTCCATTTCCTCCACCATGATCCTCGCATTAAGGCCATCAAAATGAACAACAGTTACTGGGTGGCCACCCTCCTCGATCCCCGCAGAAAGGTGATTGGATGGCCGCCAAAAGTGCAGAAAGCCGCTGAAAACAACACTGAAAATGTCGAGCTAGAACTAGAACTTTACTCGAACAAACAGTAAAATGTTCGCTTCGGTTCAAGTTCTAAAAATTCTAAAAATTCTTTTACTATACTATACTATATACTATACTATGTACTATAGAATGTACTGTGAAACCACAAAAAATTCTAAGGGAGGCAAAATTTGAAAAAAATACTTGTGCCATGTTTGTGGAAGTTTTGTTTTAACAACGTTCAATCTGTGGTATAAATGAGGTGTAATATGTATTATACAGGTTGATAGGAATCCACCAATACCAAACACGTTGGGCTTTTGTTATGTTTTGGTTTTGTAAAAAATCCAAGGATTTTCTTTTATTTTTTAAATTTTTGTTGCACCATTTTCTACAAGCAATAACTTTTTCGTATTGCCACCTATGGACTTGAGAGAGAGGGCATTTTTGCAGGCTGAAGTGTACTTTTTACCAGTACCAGTTTGGAAAGCATGCAACTTTTTTGGTTACTTTTATTCCAATTTTTGAGGGATCAGAAATGACCCCAAAGAACGCAGTTTTGGCGATTGGAAATTTTTTTCTCTACAGTGTTTAGTGTAAAGGATAGGTGATGTTATACTTTAATAGATCGGACTTTTATGGGCACAGCAATGCCAAATATGTGTAACTTTTTATTATTTAAATTTTTTGTTTGTAAAATGCCAAAAAGGGGGTGATTTGAACTTTAAATTTTTTTGAAACTACTACTAGGGGGCACGGTTGTTGATACAGCCTATTGCATTGCATAATCAATGCAACATAGTGTACAAAGATGGCAGCTTCACATCTTCCTGCCGGGGGCAGAAATTAGTAAAACAGAATACATGGCAGCAATGGAAGTCTTCACAAGGCTCCCAGATGCCATGTAAACGAATAAAGACCCCATGATCTCGCCCTGGGGGTACTGGTCGGAGTGAGAAATGGTGCACGGCACTGTTTCTCATTCACTTAAATGCCACGGCCGTGCATTGGAGCCGACTACATTCCGTGCTACTACTGTTGGGTGTCAGCTGCAATTAGCAGCTGGAACCTGCCCCCTACATAGCGGGATTGCTTTGCTATCCTGGTACATAGCCCCTTACCGACACTTACAATGTCGGCAAGGACTTCCAAAGTCGTTAAGGGGTTAATAAACCTTTTGGAATTTCCAAAATGATTAGGTGTGGCACATCGAGCGTATGCTGTAAGATTTACCATATCTTTAGGGCAATTCTTATTATTTTTACCCCACTGCTACCCATGTAAAATAATAAAAAAGTTGTGCTTACTTTGGATTCAGAGCTGCGCTGTCAGTCTTCTGTTTCCTTCCTGCTTCTTCCATATGGGGAGATCACAACTGCCTGACGTCACTGTTCCAAAGTGAGATGTTCGAAGGCAGTGGCATATGACCACCATTTAGACGCTGCAGCAATGACATCCCAACTCAGAAAAAGGAAGAAGAAAACATGTGCTGGATCTGAGGCGAGGGGACAGGTGAGATTTCTTTTTTTTTTTAAATAGGCAACAGAATGGTAAAAAAATATATATATATTAAAATAATAAAATTGGCCAACCCTTTAAGTTGTAAGATCTTATAGACCCATCTATAAGAATTCTAGTCTTGACTCTCAGGCTTTCTAAACTTATTACAATCATTATTCAGAGGCGTAACTTGAAGCTCCGGGGCCCTAGTGCAAAAAGTGAAATGGGCCCACCCAGCTACCATGTGCCACTTAAAATGCTGGTGTCTCCTTATATGGCAGAAAGGCTTTTGGGCCACCTCAGGCTGCAGGGCCCGGTAGCATCTGCTACCTCTGCAACCCCTATGGCTATGCCCCTGTCATTATTTATGCAAATCAGGATGACTTTATGTAGTTACATCTACTGCTATGAACATGTGCCAACATATACTTTACTTTATAGCCTTTGTGGGAAGAGGATAGGTATAGCAGTGTATACTAGTTCTTTAATAAGACCTGTACAACATTGCATGATGTGTGGGCCAGACTGCTTGGGAACACCTGGGAGCGCCCCACCACCACTCATTCTGGTGTTGAAGGGTGTTCTACATAGACCACACCCCATTTTGGCCCTTTGGAGTCCCACGGAAATACAGTTGCGGGCCCATGGACCATAAGGCTTCTCGGCCTCTTGGCTAAGATCAAGTGTAGTATCTGTTCCTATCAGAATTGATCTACAGCTTGTGAAACTGAGCTGAAACACACGGCGGAATAATCCCGGTTCCAGCGATCACCGAGGACGACTTCCAGGAGACCCCGCAGAAGAGGAGGAGACGACGACAGCACCCCGAAGGACTACAGGACCCCTGCATCGAGGAGGAGGAGAAACCCCAGCGTCGTAAGGACATCGGTTGCGGATTGCCCCGGCTTCCAGGAGGGGACCCCCTTTGCTTCGAGGACACCCCTGCTTCCAGGAGACCCCCCTTGCTTTGAGGATTCCCCCCGGCTTTCCACAGGAACCCCCTTACTTTGTTCGAGGCCCCCCCAAGAAGACCCGGATCTTCTGCACCCCGACGCCGAGGAACCCTCGCCCCCTTCGCTGAGGAGCTTTTCGACGCCCCCTTGCTTTTCTGCTGCAGAGAAAGCTCCCCCCGGGAGAATCTCTGCTCCCCTCGACTAGGAGTGAGGTCCCTGCCCCCCGGCAGTAGCCCCCACAGAAGAAATCCTTTGTTTTCTTTTCCCTTTGTAGTCTTTGTCTGAGGATCCATGGCTCCTCACAAGGCCACAAAGAAATCATCGGAGCCCAGACGGGCCGGAGCCGAAGCCCAGGCAGCCGCACCTCCCCCGGACCGTGCGGCCCAGGACAAAGGATCCAGCCCCTCCACCTCCGATGGTAAGTCACCGTGCGGCTCGGCTGCAACCCAGGTCCCTCCATCTTGCCTCCCTGAAACCTCTCAGTCGAAAGGCAACCGAACCCCCAGCCACGGAGCTCCTAAACTGGAACCGTGGATGAGGCAGACGGTGGCGTTGAAACTTCGAGAGGTGGATGGTAGGATACCCGACATGTCTGCGGACGTGTTTTGTAAAAAGATGATTGTGGACCAGGGCTTCAGTCGGGCCGAAACCCTTAGCGTCCAGGCTTTTGTTACCGGTCTTTTCTATGTAACTTTTGCTTCCATCAGCGCTTGCAGAAGGTACTGGGAGGCCGTCAAGACCGCCGTACCCGATTCGCCCTTCTCTCGTTTCGTGGGGAGCTGCCCCATGCAGAAAGAGGAGAGGCGGATAACTGTCTCCTTGCGTAACCCGCATATACCAGCCAAAGATATCTCGACCTTCCTCTCGCGGTACTGTTATGTGGTGAGGGAACCAACCCCGATCCTCAACGGATGGACCAGGCAATGGTCTGTTCTGTGCGGCATACACAAGACCGAGACTCCGCGGACGGTGTCGTGCACTTGCCCCATCAGTTCCATTTGGGTTCATCTACTCTGGCCTTATTTCCTACCCGCGACCGCAGACCTGGTTGAGGAACGGTTTGGGAGGCAAAGAGCTAAGGACTGCATGGAGACTCCCTGCAAGAACTGCCGGGTCACGGACACGAGACCAAGAAATTCCCACCCCTATCCTGTAACCTCTGCGGGCTAGTCTCTCACCGTTACAGGGAATGTCCGAAAGGTAAATGTCCATGGGCCAAGGTAGCGCACGCCCCCGGCTTGGAAACGGTCCGAAGCTGCCCCGCCAAGGCTGCGCCGGCTCCTGCCCACCCAAGAACACAGGTAAGAGAGCGAAGAGGTCCCCACCCCGCCCGCGCCCTCCCCCCTCGGAGGTCATTTCTTTCACCCTCCCCCCGATCTCCGATGTGTATTCCCCTTCCCCTCGCCCCCCGTCCCCTCGCCCCCCCCCCCCCCTCCCCCCCTCCCCCCCTACCCCCCCCCCACTCTAACTACCCCCCCCCCTCCCCCCCCCTCCCCCCCCCCCCCCCCCCCCACCCCGCCTCCCTCCTCCCCCCACCCCACCCCCCCCCGCTCCCGCCTCGCCTCCCCTCCCCCCGTGACTAAGGCCCCTCCAGCCTCTGCCGCCCCACCCCTCTCCCTGGAGGAATTTCCCCCTCTTCTGCCCCCCGGTACCGTAGTGAAGAAGAGGAAAGCTGCAGAGGAGGACGCCGCCGTCCCTGACACCAGCAAAAAGATTATCGTGGAGTTGGAGCAACTCCCCCAGACCGGCGTCGAATGCAAGGAGCAGTTTAGAGCAGATGTGAGACTCCTCACCGATGACGGGAGGAGGAGAGCGACATTGAGGACCAAATCGAGGTCCGGAAGCCCCCCAACAACGAGCCTACACGGAAGCCACAACTGGACGATTTCCCTTGTGGTGCCATAGAAGTCGGTATTACCGTAAAGAAATCCCGCCCACGGTTCATCGGATAAGTGGTAATGTATGGTCTAACCATCCCTTTTCTCCAACTGTCTAAATTATCACTCTTTAGCAAAAATGTCAGAGCATTAAGAATAGGTCAATGCCAGACAGTACTAACCTTTCTTTCCAGTCAGCTAGCCTATGTTTACTTTTACAGGAATGTCCTTTGGTGCTGCAACCTTACCGCCAATCTCTGTAGGCGTTGGTTCACGGTCCTTCCTTCTGGTCTGGCGTGGGCGACTGCAAGTCCGCAAGGTGGCCATCTTGTACAGGGGAGCGGGTTCACGCCTGAGCTCGGTCCGGAGCTCGTCTGCGGCAGGCTTCTTGTCCGTAGATGTCACCTGGCCGGGAACCGGTTCGGTTCATCAACTGTACTCTCCCACCGAACAAGGCCACCGCCTGAGCTTCTCCAGGTACTGCGGCTCAGCTTGCTACCACAGAGCGGTGGTGATGGCCGGCGAATTCAACTGTCCTATAAAGGACGGCAGTGAAGTTCAGGCACCTCATCTTACTCGATTCACGACCCAAACTGCTTAACAGATGAAACAATCCGCCTAGACTTCCTTGAGAGATGTAGTGGGCTGTAAGGGCAGAGGCTCCGTGAACAATTCGTGGAGCCGGTCGACGTCCTCTACGCTCGAGGATCGACTTTGTCTTCGTCCGAAGCGGTCGCAGGTTAGTCTCTATGGTCCCTTTGCTCTTCTCCGACCACAGGGCCATTCACTTCCAGGGCGTCCTGGGCAACGGCCTTCCCGCCGGCCCGGATCCTGAAAGCTGTACTGCTCCCTGTTGGATAGGAAGACGTGCTCGAGGAAACCTTAGAGATGCCTATCTGTCTGGAGGAATGACAAGGTATTCTTCCCCCCCCCCCCCCCCCCTCTAACTTGCGACTGGTGGGAGTTTGTGAAGTTGGAGTTTGAAGCTCTTCAGCGAAAGAGCCGCCAGCAGGCATGTGAAAGGAAGAGGGCCTTCAGAGCGATGCAACGAGAGTTGCGTTCCTTGCAGGACCTCCAGCGTGCGGCTGGGAAACGTCGGGATGAGCTGAGGAGGCCAAGAAGTGCCTAAATGACTTTGAGATGAATCTCGGGCAAAATCCTCTTTCGCGCCCAAGGTGGGAGCACCGAGAAAAGTGAAATGTAACTCTTTTCTTCATCAGGAAGATCCACCTCATGGACACACACCACTGAACGAGCTGAGAGATGAACCGAACATGAGAAAAATACCAATTAAAATATTTGGAAAAATAAAATTAAAATCATAAAAAAAATAAAAAATATTGTTAAATGGTATGCCAAAAAAACACCCATAAATTGAGGGTAATGAGGAATTGATGGGACGTCTCGGACTTCTATCGGAACCACTTACGCCCCCAAACCGACATATGACGACAAAACGTATAAGTCCTTGCAGGTAATCTCTACACCTCATGAACCCGCAGGTGCTGCCGCCCTGAATGCCCCCTTCACGTAGAGACCTGTTTCGGCCGCCAAATCCTTTAGAACTGGCAGGCCGCCGGGCAGCGACCGTCTCCCGGCCGACCTTTACGTCGCCTGGGTGACCTGATCTGTCCCCGACCTCTGGAGTTCTATACGAGATTTGGTGTCGGAGGCAGAATGCCTATATCGCTGAGAGAGGGCTGAAACATTTGTTTAAGCGCAAGGGAGAGAGGTGCGATCTCAAGAACTGGCGCCCTATTCCCTGCTCAACTAGACTACAAGATCCAGCAAAGGTAATGGCGAATAGGCTAAAATCTGTCATCGGACGGGTCATAAACCCGACCACAGACCTGCGGCGTTCCTGGTCGCAGGATCGCGATAGACCCCTCTCTGTGACACAGTCCCACTACATCCTAGGCCGCCGCACACCCATGCCTGATCAGTCTGGATCAGGAAAGGCCGTCGACCGCGTCTCCCACGTCTTCATGGGTAAGGCTTGCGCAAGCTTGGTTTCGGCGATATTTTCTGCTCCATTAACCTGATGTAATTGTGACATTTTCAGCTCGGTGCTGTAGAACGGTCTGGAAGACTGACCTTCCCCATCTTGTCACGGGTCAGACAAGTGTCCTCTTTCACCTCTACTTTTTGTGTGATGCAATAGAACTCTCGCCGAGGCTATCCGCCAGAATGGAGAAGACCAGAGGATCGCCGCACGACCCACACTACAAGTCAAGTGCTTCGCTCTACATGGGACGAAGTGACGGTCTTCTGCGCCGACCAGCGATCAGTGACGGCGCTTGTCCAGAACCTGCGTGGATTCGGCAAGGCTTCAGGGAAAGACAACTGCGGGAAGTAGGCGGCCATGATCTTCTGGAAATTGGCAGCCGTCTTCCCCCGCCCCTTCCCTTTTTTCAGTGCAACCGGATTTTCATCAAAATCCTGGAGTCTGGATCGGGCAAGGAAAGATGCGGTCTAAAGTCTTGGCTAGGAGCGCAATGTAATCAACGTTCGTCTTTGGAGTCTCAGGATGCTCACCCTGGAAGGTAAAAGCATTGGTTCTGCGTAACGAATCCTTGCTGGTTTTCTTTCTCTACACCGCGCAGGCCTGGCCCCCCTCCCAACGTGTGTCGGGCCCTTTACCAGGCCGTGGTTCTACTATCATCTGGGGCTCGAAGATGGATCGAGTCAACGAGCCTTCTCTACAAGGAATCCCCTCAAAGGTGGGAAAAGGCATCCCGGATATCCCCACCTTGCTGAGGCTTTCTTTTGTTTGCGATTTGCATCCCGCCGCACCATCCTCCCAGAAGAGCGGCTCTGCGGGCAGATCCGTTTCCCGCTTTTTCTCCTGCCCCTTATGGCCGTGGCTGGGGTGGGAATCAGTGGGGATAGCTTCTTCCCTTACAACTGGAGACCGCCTTGGTACTATTTGACGTCACCGTTCGTGAGGAGAACCATCTGGAGGGTTGAAGCCCGATTTGTGGAAAATCCAAGGTAATCCACAAGCTCATCAGAGCCCAAAGACACGCTGGAGACGATCCCACGCGATTAGCCGTGCGACACCGCCCAACGTTTGGAAATAGGATTCTTCTTGCAGAATCACCAACGAACACAAGGACATGTCGTGGATGGCTATCCAGGGTCTGCCCCCTACGGTCCTTCAATGCATGCCCGGAACCTAGTAAAACGTGGTATTGCTGCGGTGTCCTTTTTTGTGGAGGAGACCGCAACCATCTTTTCTGGAATGCCCCTTTGCTCAGCTTTTGTTGTATTTGCTTACAGCAGAACTTAAGGACTCCGTACCCAGAAACAAATAAAGAGCACACGTCCTGCGTTTATGGGATGTTTCCTGGTACACACAGTTGACCGGACACCCATCCAAGAGGCCTGGCGCCCTTATGAACTGCTTTTACGACGCTCTATAGATCTCCAGGAACCGCCTTACCCTGCACAGAGAGAAATGTCGGTGCAAGATTGGTCGCGGCTAATCACAGGCAGCTCAGAGAATATAACACCCTGATGATCTGCAGGGAGAACGACGATCTATAATGCTTATTTGCTGTATTGCATATTTGCTTAATAATTGTCCTTTCCCACAACCCTCTACCCTCTCGTGTCTACTGTGATACATTATTAATAAAGCTTCGGCCTCTGTTATTCCCCACCCTCCCCCTGCATATCGCCTCCCATTTTCCCCACTAACCTTTTCCCCACACAGGACTAAAGCTAAGTTCAGTACTTAGACGTTTTTAACAATAGAAATATGTTCATAGATAATAGGTGTACTATTGCAAGCTGGTATAATATAGATATAGACTAGCATGGATTTACAAAAGTTCCCTAGTGTAGGAATATTGTATTGTACTGTACTGTTGTTGATATGAACTAATTGTATTTATGCTTTAATTGTGTGAATGTAATTTATTCCCGAGCCTGCGTCACGGATGTGTGTATGTATTTGATGATTTGGTTGCAAATAAACTTTATTCAATCAAAAAATAAGTTGTGCAGGCCTGCTTTAAATAATAATTCACTTGTACTGAACTGTCATCTTAGGACTATTAAATGGCTTAACAGGTGCATGATGGCTCAGTGGTTAACATAGTCTTGTAGTACTGGGTTCTTAGTTTCATTCCCACCGGTGACAATGGAGTTTGCAGATTCTCCATGTGTTTGTATAGCATGATGCTGTATCATGTTGGGTCAGTATAGCCATGTAGAGTAGTGAACCATATCTGTAATGAACAGATATGAAAGTGTTGATAGAGCTAATCAAGTATCTGAAATAAAAACCGAAATAAAGACGAAGTGGTCGAAGGGCTAGGAGGAACTCCATATCTTGTAAGTAATCTTAGGCAACTCAAAAAAAAAAAACCCTAGTCACCATGCTCAGTAATGCTGTCTAACTTGCACATCTCCTCTCCTGCTACGCACCCAGTATTGCCCCTGAAATCTTATCCCATCAGCGCCTCGCTCCTTCCCTCACCCATGTGTTCATCACACACTCCCTTTCCCCCTTTTCAAATACCACAAACCACCTCTCACATATTGCTGCACAACGCCGCTATACTCAATTACTGAACCATCTGCTGTAATCTTTTCTTTCTCCTGCCTTTCTGCGCAGTGAGACATCTCTCCTAACCCCGGGCCACCCCTCCAATATTGCATCATCCCACCTCCTCCTCCCAAGAGAACCCCTGTAACCTAATTTCAATTCGCTGTACTTCTTTTACAGTCTCTTAGAAATTGTGCCTCTGTGAACGCCTATCCGTCTCAACACAACTCCGGCTGAACATGACCTGTTTTATCTCTCCAACTCTTCAACCTGCTAACCCTCACAGAAACATGGCTCCAGCCATCTGACCACCGCTTCCCCTGCCGCCTCACCTATGCGGCCTACACATCACCCACACCCCCAGGCCGGTGAGGAGTTTGGCATACTTCTCTCTCCACACTGCACTACAGGTCCTTCCTCCTGCACCCTCACTCACTTTCCCCCTCCTTTGAGGTCCACACCCTCAGACTCTTTCAGCCATTTTCCCTCCGAGTCGCGGTTGTTAACAGACCTCCCGGGGGGGCCCCCTCACCCCGCCAGTTTTTCTGAATATTTTGCAAACCTGGCTCCCTCACTTCCTCTCTACTGAAATACCCACTCTCATTAAGGGTGATTTTAACATCCCTATTGAATGACCCCATGACCTCCCTCTGCTCTCGATCCTTTCCACTAACCACTTATCTTGGCACCGCAGTTTACAACTCCTCCACCCACAATGATGGGAACTCTTCTGGATCTGGTTTTTCTGTAACCGTTTCCTCAATCTCTAACTTTAATAATTCTCCTTACAATCTCTCTGATCACAAATCTTATTTCCTTCACTATTACTAATTCCCTCACCCATCTCTGGACCACCCTCCCCTCTCCCATTCAGAAATAATCCACTCCATGAACAACTCAGGAAACACAGACGCCATACAGTCCTCACTGCCCCCAATCTCCCTCCTCTCCTGCCCTGACCTGGCCATCCCAAACAAATATAATGAAACTCTTTCCACCACCCTGGACACATTGGCACCCCGCTCACACAACCACAAACAAACAACACAGACACCTCACAACCGCACCACCAGAGTCAGACACCCACAGCCTGTCCACACGCCTCAGACTCCCATCTGCAAGCGATGTTCCCGATGTGCGGAGCATGCTGTGGAGGAAGCGAAGCTACCTGCAGACTTTCTCCACTACAAATTTATGCGCAGGACATACCACACAGCCCTTCACTGCGCAAACAAAAATATATCACCTCCCTCATCGCAACCTTACACAACAACCCTAAACGCCTGTTTGACGACCATCCACACCCTTCTCAGGCTAAAGCTCAGGCCCCGGTCTCTGACCTCCATGCTGAAGACCCTTGCCACTCACTCAAAGAGAAAATTGACAAAATCTGGCAAAACATCTCATCTCAAACCCCAAGCAGCAGCCATCTGGTCCCTCCCCCGCACATCCCCCAGCCTACTCTCAGCTCTTGACCCGCGACAGAAGAAAATTTCCAGCTTCTTCTGTCTGCGCGCCCCACCACCTCTCTAGTGACCCTATTCCCTCCCACCTGTCCAGTCTAGTTCTCCAGCTATCATCTCTCACATAACTGCAATCTGTAACCTCTCTCTCTCCTCTGGGATTTCCATCTTCCTTTAAACATGCTGTCATAACTACCTTACTGAAAAAGCATCTCTCTGACCGTCCTGCACTGATAACTACCGACCAGTCTCTAAACCTGCCTCACTCAAACTCCTGGAACGCTAGGTCTTACTCCGCCAAAACCGCTAACTCTCCGCTAACTCACTTCTCTATTCCTCTGCAATCAGGTTTCTGCACACTACACTCCACGGAAACCTCTAACTAAATCTCCATGATCTCCTAACACTAAATCTCAGGCAACTACTCATTGTTGCATCTTTGGATCTCTCTGCAGCGTTTGACACTGTTTATCACCAACTTCCCCTCAGCATGCTCACACCATTGGCCTCCAGGACCACCGCTCTCTCTTGTTCTCATCTTACCTTTCTACCGCTCCTTCATGTCCTCATTTGCAGGGGTCTACTCCTCTCCGCTCCTCTTGCTGTCAGGTTCCTCATGATCGTTTCTTGTCCTCCTCTCTCAATCTAACAGCCCCCATTGGAAAAACCACACTGATTTGTGCTTCCAGTACCATCTCTACGCTGAATACACCCAATTATACACCTCCTCCCGAGGCATCACTCTGCTCTGCTACGAAACACCAGGGACTGCCTGTCTGCTGTCTCTGACAATCATGTCTTCCCTGTATCTTAAAACTAAACCCTCACTAAAACTGAACCTTCTAGTCATCCACCATCCTACTAACAGACCTTACCCCATATCTGTCCTCATGTTGCACCACCATAACTCCTAGGCAGCAGGCCCGCTGTCCTTGGGGTTATACTAGATCCATCTGTCTTTCGTCTCCTATATCCAATCCCTTGCCCCACTCCTGTCACCTGCACCTCAAGAACATCTCCAGAATCCGTCTTTTCTCACTGTGGAAACAACTCAAACTCTCATTGTTGCTCTTATTCATTCTCCATCTCGACTACTGTAACTCCTTGCTTATCGGTATCCCTCTGTGCAAACTCTTCCCCTCTCCAATCTGTCCTGAATTCAGCAGCCAGGCTGTGTCTTTCTTTCCACCGCTAACTGATGCCCTCTACCTTGTCAGTCACTGCACTGTTTCCTATCCATACAGATACAACATTAACGCCATCACTCGCACTCATATCAGCTCTCCACAACGCTGCTCCTCCCCTACTCTCCTCCCTCATCTCTGTCTACCACCCTACCCGCCATCGTACGCTCTGCTGATGACATAGGTTACACTCATCAATCAGCCGAACCTCCATGCCCGTCTCCAAACTCACACGTGAGGCACCATTTCGTCCTGAACCTGCTACCGGGCGATCAGGCACACTCAGAACTCCATAGCTTTAAAAGGGCCCCTGAGAATACATCTTCCTCACTCTGGCCTACCAGAATCCCAAATGATACACCCCCCCTCCCCCACAATCCCAAGCGAACTCATCTCTTTCGCACTTAAATGTATATAGATTTAATGTCAGGTTGGCAGATTCATCCGAATTATATGTAAAAAAAAAAAAAAAAAAACATATTTATGTCACATGCTGGACCATTGTAAATCTAGCCCTTCCTTCCCTTCGTCCTCTCCCTACACCCTAATAGATTTGTAAGCTCTCACGAGCAGGCCCTCACAACCTGGTGTCTCATCTGTAAGTACTTTTAATGTGCAATGTCAGTACTTTCCCTCAAATTGAAAGTGCTGTGAAATATGTTGGCGCTATATAAATAAAGATTATTATTATTATTATTATTATTATTATTATTATTATTATTATTATTATTATTATTATGTTACTTTTGAAAAAAAGAATCACAGAAAAATGAGACATTATTTAAAGCACAAACACAAGGCCATACTTACAGTTCAATGACATTGATCCCAGAAGGAGACAATACAAGCCACAATGCTGCCTAGGACAAATTTAACAGGTGCAGATATTTAACGAACACCCGTCCACAAGGGGGGCAGCTGCCTAGCAAAGAACCGCACATTGTATAAGTGCCGGTTTACACCAGTATGCAAAAAAAAACACAATAAAACACAGGGGATATTGCACAAATGCAAAAATACTGATCACCCCTATACCTACCATCCATGGGGGAGAGAAGGGGTGATTTCCAATACCACAAGACTATACCAATGGTGCTAATTTTACAATATAGTATGGTTTACCATGCTGGCTTACAACCAATTGATAACACCTCTACTGTTAAATTGGGTGGGCTGCCCAGCACATTTCAAGTGTCCAGCACAAAATACTGACACCCTCTGCTCCCCAGTGTCACATGGCAAAACTACCTACCGGAAAAATATCAAACATGAGGTATTAGTTGATATATAGAGCAATACATATATACATTATCCCCATGTGCTTTCCCACGAACCACTTTTTGGTACTTTTTTGGTGCATTTTTGGATGCATTTTTGTGCCGAAAGGCACAGCAATTAATGCTGTACATTTCTGATCAAACGCCCCAAAAAATGCTTCGTGTGGAAGCACCCTTACTTTTGATTCTCATGATGTATCGTTACAATTTATCTATGTTCCCCCTTTCCTTATTACAGCTGCTGACTATTATATACATATTATTTCCCACGTTCCAGGTTTTTTCCAGGCCAGATTTTGGGCCAGACCCTGGAGGGCTATAAAAGGCTTAAGACTTCAGGTATGTGATGACTCGCTCTTGTCTGAACGCCCTCCTGGGCCATCCTAGGGGTACTTTAGCTCACGGTGTGCCACTTTGGTTAAACGGATGGCACTCCGACTGCAGGATTCCAGTTTAAACTTGGCCTCAGCCAGCTTTATCAAGGCATAGGAACATACAATAACCAAAATATAAACAAAATCCTCAGGCCGTAGCTGACTACACACTATAACAGATCCTGTCTATCAGTAGTCTAGACCTAGCATCCAGACTCCCACAAAACACTTTCTCCATTGGTTCCTGGCTTCTCTCAAACCTCTGGGGCAAGAGATTCCCTCCAGCTCTGCTGCTCCAACTTCCAGGTAGCAAAAAGGCCCCCTGATTACCTGGAGATGCAGGCTTTTTATAGGCCTGGCAAAAACCTGGAATGTGGGAACAGCCACCCACCCAACTGCAGCTGTTCCGGGAAAGCCAACCCATAATGGCTGGACATAAGGCGTACTACATACGAGTGTCAGCAACCTAATGTTGCTGACCAACAACATCTGGCTTCCCCCACCGAGACCAGGACCACGGTGGCACGTTTATCGTGGGTTTCCTGACGTAGCACCATGCAACCACCTATGGTCACTCAGCCACAATATATACTATAATAATATATATATATATATATATATAATATATTATATTATATATTATAAATATATATATATATCTTATATATATATATATATATAACATATATATCTATATATATATATATATATATATATATATAATATATATATATAGGTATATGTTGGAAAAGTAGCTGTATATAAGGTAATTACCCAATGTTGGAAGATCCCGCCCTTTTTGGCCAAATGACCCCACAGAGCTTTGTTTGAGGTCAGAACCTCTGAGAGGTACCAGAGGAAGATCTGGGCTGAAGACTTGATTGTAGATTAAATTCAAGTGAGGGGCTGCGCTGAGTTCCTGTTTTCTCACCTCTGCTTGTCTCATTTAAATTTTTTTTAATTGGGGAATAAAACCCATAAAACCCCCGGGGTTTCCGCCACACTCCAAAAGCTAGCTGATGGTCTGATCTGGAATTTAAATTGAAAGGGCCCCAAGGGGAAAACCAATTTCCTTTGTGAATGTGATAATCTTTTTAAGTGAAAATAAAAGAAAAAAAAATAAAGGCTAACTTAATTTGGGAAAAAAAAAGCCTTTTAAAGTGCCCAATCAAGAAAAACCATGGGGGTCCCATGATGGGCAAAATTTGTCCCTTTGACTGGTTTTCAATTTTTATGGGGGTAAAATTAAACCCGAATAAAAAGGGGTTAAAAAAAAACCCGATCTCCCTGTCAGGAGTTTGTAACTGTTTCCATGTGATACATGCCCTCAAGAAATAAGTGCTGTACGATTTTAGAACCTGGTGATATGGTGATTTGACTAATTTAGTTTACTGACACCAAGCTGCAAAGTTCAGAAATTATCTACAGGCAATTCCCATACAGGCAATTTCCTATAAAAAGGGGGTGCTAAAAAACCCATGGCCCGGGTGCAAAAAAACCACCCTTGGGGGGCCCCCCCCCTACTCCCAAAAAACCATCGGGTTAAACCAAAAATTTTCCCAAAAAGGGTTCCCTACTTTTTTTACTGACATCGGGCCAATTCTGGGGGTTTGTCAGTACAAAGCCCACATTACATACTTATTAAAAAGCCCTAATAAAAGTTTATTACGGGCCAAAAACCAGTATAAAAGACTAATATTCCCCAATAAAAACAATATACAAAGCCAAATTTTACCCCAAATTTATAATTTACCATTTAGGGGATAATCCCCTTCATACTTTTACTGAGAAAATTACTATATAAAGGGGCCCAAATAATCCCAAATTAAAAAATCAGTTAAAAGGGGACCAAAAAAACACCCCCAAATCATAAACCACTTTTACCATCTTTAAAACGGTTTTTAAAATACCATCGTACTGTTACTGAATAAAAGCCCATTAAAAAAGACCATTTATCCCCCTTTCCCCAGTGACCATATAGTTTTAGATACCATGTAAACAGGCTTGAAACCCAAAATATAAGTGATTACGGGACAGTTACATTTAGTGACTAAACAGGTGCTTTTATTCCGAAATTTTTAAAACGTTTTTCCCCTTCTTTCTTTCTCCATCCAGTAAGCCTAAAGATGTCTTCTACCCCACCAAACTTTTCCCTGCCGAAATTTAAAAAAAGAAAAAATGTTTTGACTTTTAAAAAAGTGAAAGTTTTTCCCCAAAAATATAATGGAAATAATTGTGTCACCAGTATATAGCAATACACTCCACATAGTAGACAGTCCCTCCCTCCATATTAGACAGGTGAAAAGGAAGATGCTTCTTTTAGGTAGGTTAGACCTTAAAAATTAGTCTTATAAGTGGCAGGGGGGGCTTTCCCTTTTTAAAAAGGTAAATTCCCCCCTTTAGAAAAGGGGCCCTTCTTTGTAGGAAGTAAGTAGATAGGGGCCCCCTTTGTATGTAGGTAAGTAGATAGGACCCCTTCTGGTAGGTAGGGGGAATTTTAGGGACCCCTTTTGGAAAAGGGGGAAGTTTTGGTTAAAGGGCCCTTTGCAAATAGGTAGGAGGTAGATATAAACCCCTTTAAAATTGGGCAGGTAGAAAGGCCCCTTTTGGTAGGGAGGTTTGAAAAAGGGACACTTATAGTTTGGGAGGGTAAGGGATTAGGGCACCTTTTAAATGGTAGGGGAGGTAAATAGGGGCCCCCTTTTTTTTTGGGGGGTAAAGGCAGGTATATAGGCCCCTTATGGTAGGATTGACAGGTAGATAAGGGCCTTATGGTAGGTAGGCAGGTAGATAGGGCAGGTTATGGTAGGTAGTTAGGGCCAGTTGTGGTTGGTAGTTAGGGCCAATTAAGGTCAGTAGTTAGGGCTACCTGGGGTCGGTAGATAGGGCCACTTAGGGTAGGCATTTAGGGCCACAGAGTAGGTATTCAGCTCAGCTCTTCTCCCTTCCTCCGACAAACACAGATCTTTGAATCCGGCGCGGGTGGCTTGACGTTATTAGTCGCCTGGGGTTGGGTTCCCTAGGCCCAAGGGCCAAGGTTGAAGGTGATTCGGACCGTTAAAAACAACATTGCATCACCCCGATGCCTTCAGTGGGCTAAGCACAGTGCAGGTGGCGGCTGTGAGCGCTACATTGCTGGGTCTAAGTGACCTAGAGATACAACATGTGGCATGAGCGCCTGGTGGGTACCCTTAGCCCAGGGGCCCAGTTGCAAGTGTGATTGCTGTGACCCCTGTAGCTAGCCACTGCCTATACAGACAACTCCATTACAGACATATCCTTATGCAGGCAATTCTTATACAGACAATTCCTTAAAGGGGTTGTGTGAGAAAAACAAAAAATAAGAACATATAATGAAAAAATACTTAAGATAAGCAGTCTATGTCACAACAAAGTGTCTGAACTACCAGTACCACCAGCACCACCAAATACCCATCCTACCCATTCTCCTTCCACCAGTTTGACGACCTGCACGCCGTACAGCGGCAGGTCTAGCAGCCAGCCTTCTGTCTTCCAGGTTTGGGAGCAGAAGAAACACTTTAACCCAAACCATCCCAAAGCCAAAAGCCTGAATGTCGGCATTGCCAGGCTTTTGGCCTTGGAAATGTTGCCTTTCCGTCTGGTGGACACTGATAGGTTCCGCCACATCATGGCCCTTGCCTGCCCCCAATACCAGATGCCGAGCAGGCATTTCTTTTCCAGAAAAGCCGTCCCTGCCCTGGCCAGCCACGTGTCATCTAAAATTTCAAACACGTTGTCTGCATCTGTGTCTGGCAAAGTCCATCTGCCACCGAACAAAGAACTAGTAAGCCACGGCCAAGGCGCGTATAAACTCTGTGACAGCTCATGGGTGAGCTGGGTGGATGTCTCTGGTGGTGACGGTGGCTCTCAGGCTCGGCGCACCGCTCTTCAAAAACCCCAGGGATGGTTTCGGGTTCTTTCCCCAAGGTCCTCTGGTGGCATCACGTGCCCAGAGAAACCAGGCCGTGTTGAAATTAATCTGTCTTGGGACCGTTGACACACAGGTCAGGAGCTGTGGATGGCTCTCCGCAACGAGACCGAGCGTGCTGGGGTGACAAGAAAAAGTTGTGCCAGGCAAGGTGGTGTGCGATAACGGTTGAAATCTGCTGGCCGCCTTAAGATCGGTAGGCTGGAGCACATCCCTTGCCTGGGGACATGTCATGAACCTTGTCATCCAGAAATTTCTTTAAAGCGCTACCCCGGGGCTGGACTGCCTGCTGAGGAAGGCTGAGGGGCTGAGTTCGCACTTCCCGCCGTTCGCACTCTGCTTCGTCCTGCCTGGCTGCGTTGCAGTGTCAGCTCGGCCTCCCCGTCAACCGTCTCATTGTTGACGTGGCAACATGCTGGAATTCCACCCTCCACATGCTCCAGCAATTGTGGCAGTAGCGCAATGCCATTACGCAGTACGAAGTGACACATGGCCTGACAAGCAGCGGTGCGGACCTCGGGGTGTTGAGCCACCGAGAGTGGAGGCAGGTGAAAGAGCTCTGCACCATCCTTGCCAGTTTGGAAGAAGCCACGAAAATGATCAGTGTGGATACTGCCCTTGTCAGCATGACCATTGTGGTGATCTTAGTTCTGGAACGATCGTTGGACACTCTGAAACATCACGTCCCACCAGCGACGGAGGAGGAGACGGACACAGATGCGGACATGGAGCATTTCTCTCCATCGAATCCACAAGGCCCGACAGTTCCACAATTCTATCGGTCTTCATTAGGCAGTGGTTCAGGGTCCAGGGCTAGTGCAAGGCGGCGCCTCAGCTCTCAGGGTGCATCATCTGAGGCAAGTCAGGGCTGTGTTGAAGCTGTGCCGGAGGAAGCGGAGGAGGAGGTATTCCTGGACACCGACGTTACCGACGTCCCTGCCTTGGAAAGAAGTTGGCGCGAATTTGAGGCGGAGGAGGAAGATTATTATTTATTTTAGAGCGCCATTGATTCCAGGGCGCTGTACATTAAAGAGGGTTACAAACATAACATAAGTCGAACAAATTCAATGCTGACAGTATGTGACAATCAACTGGCACAGTGGGAAAGAGAACCTTGCCCGCGAAGGCTTACAATCTACAAGGAAGGGGGAAAGAGACGGAAGGTTGGGGCAGACATGTTTGTGGAGGGTGTAGTGACAGAAGGGGTACTATAGTTTATAGGCTATCCTGAAAAGATGGGTTTTCAGGTTGCTTTTGAAGCTGGTGAAAGTGGAAGAGAGTCTGATGTGTTGGGGAAGTGAGTTCCAGAGTGTGGGGGGGAAGCACAGGAGAAGTCTTGGAGACGGTAATGTGAGGAGCTGATAAGAGGAGAGCAGAGAAGAAGGTCCCGTGAGGAGCATAGATTGCGTGAGGGGAGATATCTGGAGATTAAGGCAGAGATGTATGGAGGGGAGAGGTTATGGAGAGCTTTGTAGGTCATGGTTAGCAACTTGAAGTGAATTCGCTGGACAATGGGTAGCCAGTGAAGGGATTGGCAGAGGGGAGAGGCAGGGGAGTAGCGAGGAGAGAGGTGGATAAGGCGGGCAGAGTTGCGGATGGATTGAAGGGGAGCAAGAGTGCTAGACGGGAGGCCACAGAGAAGGGTGTTGCAGTAGTCTAGGTGGGAGATGACAAGGGCATGGACCAATATTTTTGTAGTGTCAGGGTTGAGGCATTAGTGGATTTGTGAAATATTTTTCAGGTGGAGACAGCAGGTAGAGGTGAGGGTTTGGATGTGCGGTTTAAAGGAAAAAGCGGAGTCAAGGGTTATCCCAAGGCAGCGGACTTGCGGGACCGGTGAGAGTGTAGAGCCATTGACTGTAATAGATAGATCAGGTGGAGGGATGGAGTGGGACGGTGGAAAGATGATGAGTTCATTTTTCTCTACATTAAGTTTTAGGAGACGGGAGGAGAAGAAGGAAGAAATAGACGACAGACAATCTGGGATCTTGGACAGTAAAGAGTTAATGCCTGTGCCGGAGATGTAGAGTTGGGTGTCATCAGCAGCCATGTGATGCTATGAGCTGACCCAGACCAAGAGTGTAGAAAGAGAAGAGTAAGGGACCCAGGACTGACCCCTGGGTGACACCAACAGAGAGAGGTCGAGAGGAGGAGGTGGAGCAAGAGTGAGAGACGCTGAATGTTCGCTCAGTGAGGTACGAGGAGATCCAGGAAAGGGCTGAGTCCGTGATGCCATGGGAGGAGAGGATTTGTAGCAGGAGGGTATGAACAACAGTGTCAAAGGCAGAGGATAAGTCTAGGAGGAGAAGGACAGAGTAGTGACGTGAGGCTTTGGCGGTTAATAGGTCATTGGTGACCTTGGTTAGGGCGGTTTCTGGAGAGTGATGGGATCGGAAACCAGATTGCAGTGGGTCAAGAAGAAAGTTGTAGGAAGATGAGGAAGATCAGTTTGCTAGTACCCCTCGACCCAGAGGCTTGGGAAATCAAGGCTCCATCTCTCACATGAGTGGATGCTCCATTTCCTCCAACATGATCCTCGCATTAAGGCCATCAAACTGAACAGCAGTTACTGGGTGGCCACCCTCCTCGATCCCCGGTACAAAACAAAACTCAGCACTTTCCTTCCACCCACCCAAATAGAGAGTAAAATGCAGGAAATGGAGACCTTGCTGATTGATCAACTGGAGACATCTGTTGCATCTGCTTCACGTTCTTCAAATGTCACGGTGGAACAACGTCAGCGACGTGATAGCAGTAGAGTGCCAAGTAGCTGTAGCGGCAGTGGCAGGCAATGTGGCAGCAGCCTAATGGGTGACCTCTAGCAATCTTTATTTACCACCTCACCAATGCATGTAATGCAGGGCACACATACAACACATAGAGACCAGCTTAAGATCATGGTGCACGATTATCTGCATCTCAACACCGATGTTTTTGGATGTGTTCCAGACCCAATCGACTTCTGGGTATCCAAAATGGATTAATGGTCCGAGCTCGCTCGCCACGCCATAGAGGTGTTAAAATGATCATTTCTTACTGCAATTTTTATTCTCAGTTCCCAAAAGTTCATTTTGCTGGTTTTGCTGTGAGGAGACTGTAAAAGACACCAAGGTTTCATGACAAAACCATATTCCATTTACTCACTTTATCTTTAGAATTTTTCGCATTGTCAATGGTTTTGGGGTCATGTTGCTGTGAGATACAGCTATAATCATGGTCCTTTGGAACAGAAATGTGGCTTCTAAGTGGCATTTCTCCCTCACAATTTTTAACAGTAGCTGAGAAGTCATTTTTATAATTTTTTGGGGTCATGTTGCTGTGAGATACAGTTATTATCATGGTTCTTTGGAACAGAAATGTGGCTTCTGAGTGGCATTTCTCCCTCACAATTTTTAACAGTGGCTGAGAAGTCATATTTAGAATTTTTGGGGTCATGCTGCTTTGAAATGCAGCTATACTAAGGGTCATATTCTAAAAAATGTGGTTTCTAACAGACATTTGTTCTTCACAATTGTTAATAGTGGCTCATGGGTGATGGTGCTGTCAGAAACAGGAATAGGTAGGACACTGTTAATGAACACATATTGCAAAATGACTTGTTTTTGCAAGATCTTTAACATAGCTAGCAATCCCTGTAGTGAGACAATCCATTTAATAAAATTAAATAAATGAGAGACAAAGACGTAGTGGGATTCCATCCTATATTAAATATGTGTTTTCTTTAATTAAACTACTAAAAAACTGCCATGTTTAAAATTGTTGATACTATTATTACTCTGAATTGTACAAGGGAGGTAAAAAAGAGACTTTGAACAGATTTTAGGTTTACCCAGGACAGGTATAGTCAATGTCCAGTTCAACTAAAATGGTGGTTCAAAGACTCCTTTTCCCAACACTTTTTAATCTGGGGGTCAGACAGGTTTAATGGTCATACTGCGGTCCAGGACAGGTATAAGCAATGTCCAGTTCAACTAAAATGGTGGTTGAAAGACTCCTTTTCCCGGCACTTTTTAATCTGTGGGTCAGACAGGTTTAATGGTCATTCTGCGGTATAGGATAGGTATAGTCAATGTCCAGTTCAACTAAAATAGTGGTTGAAAGACTCCTTTTTCCGGCACTTTTTAAATCCGGGGTCATGCAGGTTCGGGGCTCATGCTGTGGCCCAAGACATGGATATTCAATGTCCAGTTCTAGTAAAATGATGGTTCAAATCATACTGCCTTCTGGCACTTTTTAATTTGTGGGTCATGCAGGTTTCAGGGTCATGCTGTAGTACAAGACAGGGATAGTTAATGGTCTGTGACTTTTTTCTGTGACTTTTATAACCTAAGTGTGTTGCCTAAGATGTAGCATGTATCCAGTTTACTGTTGTGCATGTTAATTCCAGCTTCTCCGGCACTGTTTGGGTGTAAGAATGAAGGTGTTGGTCCTCTCCCATAGACTTTTATGGTCATCGACGATAATCTATTATCGACTATCGGAAATCGTCTTGATAATAAACGATATCGACTATCGACCCGATGACGTTAGTCGACGTAATCACTCATCACTAATGGTGATACATATAAGATACCCATACAGACAATAATATATTCAGGCAACTCTCTCACAGACAGTTCCTTATACTAAAAATTCCTATCCAGACAATTGCTATACAAACAATTGCTTTTTAATCAATACTATACAGACTATTCCTTATTCAGAAAATTCCTATTCAAGCAACTCATTAGACTGACCATCCTATACAGACAATTTGTTTACAAACAATTTCTTATATTGATAATTCCTATACAGACAATTCCATATGCAGGTAATTCCTATTCAAATAACTCCTTATATTGACAAATCCTTTACAGACAATTAAATAAAACAATTCCTTATATTGTTAATTCCTAAACAGACAATGCCTTATACAGATAATTCCGTTATGGGCAATTTCTTATGTAGGCATGACTCTAAAACCTGGTGTCTTCCTTTTCAGATCATCGGTAATGTTAATTCTGTTAACTTAAGTATTAGAGTTGCCAGTGTAGGGAACTGTCTGTATAGGAACTGCTTGTATAATAAATTGTTGATATAGGAATTGTCTAAATAAGGAATCGCTTGTATAGCAATTGTCTGTATCGGGAAATATCCATATACGATTTGTCTGTATAAATATATGAATTGTCGATATAAGGAATTGTTTGTATAGGTATTGCTTAAATAAGGAATTGTTTAGATAGGCGATGTTTGTTTTGGGAATTGTTCATAAAGCTGCACGCCGGACAGGCCCCCACCCTCTTGGGGAGACGAGGCATGACCCGGCACGCTGGGGCGCATCATCAGCGCGCCCGGTTGTTGAGGAGGGAAAGGAGGCGGGGCGGAAGTGACGGACAGTCTTTAGACCGCTCCTTCCGCCCGGAGAGCAGTTGGCGTGGCACGAGGCAGGAATCCTGTTTGCTCTCCCTATGGGTGTTGGTTGGAGGCTGTTGTGGTCATTGGACAGGTAGTCAGGTGTTGTTGTTAATTGATGGAGTGTGAGTCTCCTTATAGCTCTGTAGCTGTCATGGTGGCCGTCAGCGGCAGGGGTTCTTGGAGTTGGAAGAGGAGATTGGCTGAGGGGCTCATTCGGGGTATGACTCCCTCTGGGTTTGGAGAATGTGGACTCTGCCTGGCGATGGTGGGCTCTTCCAGGCAGGTATCCCTGAGAGAAAATTGGGTGAGCCATCTTATATAGCTTTTGGACCTCCGAGCGAGTGGAGTACGACTGGGGATAGTGGTGTTTTTTGTCCCTTCGGGGATTTGGTCGCCAGGTCGGTTTCGGCTCCAAGGACCTCTGCCCCATAGGTTGGGGCTGGTGTACTTCGTTACTGGTTTACAAAGGTTGAGTTGATATTGGTTGGTTACGGAGTTATCTGGTTACAGATAGTTGGGCTGAGAGATTTATACATTTTTTTATGGTATTTATATGTATATATGAGAAAGGTTATTTAGATATTTTATGCAAAGTTATTTATTTATTAATAAAACGGCTGCTGTCCCCAATTTAATCCAGCTGGTTGTTGGTGTCCTTTATTCGGGGAAGGGGTCACGAGCAGTGATAGGGAAATGGCTGTGTAGGGAGAGGGGGGAGTTGGTGGTGCAGAGTAAGCAATCAGAGTTGCACAGGGTCAAGAAGTTACCAGTATAAAGGATTACTTGTAGATAATTTGCTTGCATAAGGGTTGATCTGCATAGGAGTTGCTTGTATAGGGAATTGTCTATAAAAGATTTACCTGTACAAGGAACTGTTCTGTATGTGGGTTTATCTGTATGGTAATTGCTCACATATAGAAATGTCTGTACAGAATATATGTACGTATACTGTATATATCTATTTATGGATACTTGGTCTGGGAGTGACTCAGTAAGGTCCTGGAAGGTGGTCACAGATATCAGGACTGAAGCTCCAATGATGTCACTGGCTGCAGATGCCTACGTATTCTAGCCCCACAAATGCACACATCCCTTTTGCCATGGAGGGAAGTAAATGATCCTCCCTGCTCCTTAGTGACCTGCCCTGATTTCCCAGTCACAAGATAGCCTACACAATAAAAAAAAGCTGCAGGTCACCACCTTCCACAGCAGGGACCCACCTTTTCTATAATAGGAAAGCGGGTTGCTGTGGGGGATGCAAAATAATAACAGTCTAAAATCAGCAAAGCGTTTAATTTTTGTTTTTATTTGAAAACATAATACAAATTCATGAGTAGTTGCAACTGAGTAATGGGCAACCAACAAAATGTCAGAATATCAACAGTCATGACATGCACGCTGTTAATTTGGTGTAACTGACTCATTTAATGAACAAGGGTTGTTCACATAAATAGCAGTGTGGACTTCAATTAGTGACATCATTCATTCTATGAAGAACCAGGTGTCAGTTATGGCACTTATTTAACCCCTTACCGCCAGAGCCAGTTTTGACCTTCCTGACAGAGCCCTATTTCTGAAATCTGAAATGCGACACTTTATGTGAGAATAACTTTTTGACACTTTTACCTATCCATATGATTCAGAGATTGCTTTCTCATGACATACTGTTATCTAAGTTAGTAAGAAATCTTGGTCCAAAAAAATCCTTGTTTATTTGTGAAAAACTGTTAAAATATTGTGAAAAATGAGAAAACTTAGCCATTTTTAAACTTTAAACATTTCTGCATGTAAGACACATATTTATTCCACACAAAATAGTTTATAGCTAGCATCTCCCATACATCCACTGTAGGTTGGCATCATTTTTTAAATGTATGTTTTTTCTTTTTTCTAACGACATTAGGGAGCTTAGAAATTTAGTAGTAATTTTTCCAATTTTGAAGAAAATTTGCACCATAGATTTTTTTTAGGGACCTGTTCTGACGTGGCTTTGAGGGGCCTGCGTGATAGATACCCCCATAAATCACACCATCTAAAAAAACTACACCCCTAAAAGTATTTAAAACACCATTTACGAAGTTTGTTACCCCTTTATGTATTTCACAGAAATTATTGCAAAGTGAAGGTGAAATTTAAAAGTTTCACTTTTTTGCAGATTTTCAGTTTTTATCCATTGTTCACTGAAACACGTAGATGTGACCAGGGAAATGGAATTCAGCATCAATTCCCAAGATTCTACCGATTTTGGGAACTTCCCAAATGTGGCCTTACTGCCATATTTGGCTTAACCACAAGCGTTAGAGTAGAAGGAGCACCTACCATACTTTGGGGGTCTCATTTTCAATACGATTTTATTTGGGCGACATTTCAGGTTTGTGGACACCCTAAGGTTCTTAAACTTAACAAACTCCAATAAAAAGACACCATATTGGAAACTACAACCCTTAAGAAATATACCCAAGAGTGCAGTGAGTATAATGACCAAATAGGTCAAATTTTTTTTTTCAACACACTGCAATTTTAGCTGAAAATGTTTCATTTGTGCAAGGAATCCTGGGAAAAAAGCAACTCAAATTTTGTTACGCAATTTCTTCTAAGTTCGGCAATACCCTGTATGTGGGTGAAAACTGCTGTTTGGGCACATGGCAGAGCGTACAAGGGAGGGAGCACTATTTGGCTTTTGGAACGCAGATTTTGGTGGGGCCATGTCGCATTTGCAAAGCCCCCAGAACTGGTTTAACCTTACAGAAGTCACCCCATTATGGATTCAGCACCCCTTATGGATCTCACCTGGGGGAGTATTGTGCATTTTGGGCACACAGGAGGTCCATAGTGTTTCTTAGCATTGGGCCATGAAAACAGGAGGGGGAATGCATTTCTGCCATTGTTTTTTTGGCTTCAATTATACAATTTTTGCTGTGTGGCATAAGTGACATGATAACTACATTATGCATGTCGATACAATTAGAAAGATATACATTTTATGTAATTTTTTATGTTCTTTTACTTTAAAACAATATAAATGCGTTTATAAAGAATTGCGTTTATGTCCTCATTGTCTGCTAGACATGTTTTTTTATCTTTCTGTATACGGAGCTGATTATGGGCTTGTTTTTTGTGGGATGAGTTGACGCTTTTACTGGTACAATTATGGGGTTTATATGATGCTTTAGTCACTTTTTATTAAGGTTTTTGTGAGGCGTATTGAACAAAATACAGCAATCCTGGTAGTGTTTTTATTTTATTTTTTACAGCAGTCACTGTGCGGTATAAATGACATGCTAGGTTTATTCAGCAGGATGATATGATTACAGAGATACCCAATTTGTACATTTTTTATGTTTTACTGATTAAAAAAAACAAAACACTTTTATTCAAAAAGGAAAAGGAGTTTTTGCATCACCATAGTCTGAGAGCCATAACTTTTTTTATTTTTCTGTGAACGGAA
The DNA here is from genome assembly GCA_025379985.1 of Phyllomedusa bahiana. Classification (NCBI taxonomy): domain Eukaryota; kingdom Metazoa; phylum Chordata; class Amphibia; order Anura; family Hylidae; genus Phyllomedusa; species Phyllomedusa bahiana. The sequence goes on from JAODAL010021591.1 coordinate 47,286, forward strand.
CTGTGTGAGGGTTTGTTTTTTGTGGGATAAGTTTACAATTTTATTGGTATAATTTTTGGGGGAAAAGTCTTTTTGATCGGTTTTAAATCTATTTTTTAGAAGGCAGGGTGAAGAAAATACTGCAATTCTTGTAGTGTTTTTTATTTTTATTTTTAACAGCGCTCACCTTGCAGTATACATGACAAGTTAGTATTATTCTGTAGGTTGTGGGTTGATATAATTATGATAATATACAAATTAATATAGTTTTTTTATGTTGAAGCGCTTAAAAAAAAGTGTTTTTATTGTGTAAAACAATATTTATACATCGCTGTCTTCTGATAACCATAACTTTTATATTTTTCCATATACAGAGCTGTCTAAGGGATTTTTTTGACAAGACAAACTGATGTTTTAATTTGTACCTCTTTGGCATTTATATGAGTTTTTGTTTGCTTTTATTCCATTTTATGTACTGCAGGATGAACAAAAATCACAATTCTGTGATTGTTTTTATTTTATTTTTTTACGGTGTTCACCATGCGGCTTAAATAATGTGACAGATTTATAGGGTAGGTCATTACCCATGTGGCGATACCAAATATGTGTGCTTTAAGTTTGACCTTCTTTGGGGTGATTGGCATTTGTAAAGTGGAAAAGGGGGAAGTGTACGTGTTTTTATTTTATTTTTCTTGTTTGAGTTTAATTTTTTTTTTTACTCTTTCATATTTCCCCATATGGAATTTGTATCAGTTATCTCCAGAACACTGATACAATAGAGATCAGTACACAGCATTGCTGCTCTGTACTGGTCTCTATGGCGACTGTCAGTAACCATGCCCGGCAATGCCCACAATGCATTGCTGAGCATGGTGATGTCACAGACCGGATGCTTTACCAAAGCTTTACTCTTTCTGTCTGTCCCTTAGCTACGGCTACATTTTGAATTCAGGGGCGTGTTTACTGGCTGCTACTAGGCTGCAGTAGAAGCCAAGTCTGTAGCTATTGCACCCAGTGCTGGTAGCCTATCATGAGAGATCAAACAGGTCTGTAGCTGTAGAAACCTGAGGAGCTGATGCAGCCCATACAAGAGGTTTATACCTAGGAATAGGTAGGACACTGTTAATGGACATATATTGCAAAGTGACTTGTTTTTGCAAGATCTTAAACATTAAAATCAGCAATCCTTGTAGTGAAAAAACCCCTTTAAGGTCACTACCTCAGGTGAGCAGGTCTGGTGCCAGAGGAATACAAAGAAACATAACTGAGTCACAAACTGAAGTCCATGGAAGGCAGAGTTCTTGAGCAAATGGGTCACTGGCAGAAGGTCAAGGCAAGCAGTGAACAAACAGGAAAGTCAAGAACAAGCAATAGGTCAAATCAGAAAATCATACACAGAACTCACTCTCTAAACTCACTGAAACTCACAAATAAAATGGCGCAGGAGAAAGTGGGAGGTGCACTTAGGAAAGCTTCGATCCCAGCCTATAGGCTCTGGGAAAGTAGGAAACCATGGTACACCGGTACATCTATGGCATTGGGCACTAGCCGCGACATGACCCATGAAAAGTTCTTTCAAGTAGCACATTGTCAACCAAACACAGGGAGCGGTGATGGAACAGTATCAGCCCAGTTAATTGTTGTAGAATGAAGAATATACTACACATCCATACAATATACCTAGCCCAAATCTGTTTTTAGTAGTCCTTAAATGTTCTATCTTTAACACACCTCCTCACTCTAATATAATAAAGTGTGAAGAAAACGTGCACAGGTGAGTCCATGGCTGCAGGCACCAGCCATGGCATGACCCGAGACAGTGCCCCCACCACATGAAAGGTATTTGGAATGTCCAAGGAAGGTGGAAGGCAAGATTTTTAACAGACAAAATTTACCTGTAGGATCACCAGGAAATTTCCCAGGAAACACAGAACTCGCTTGAGATTCGATACTCTAAGACTAATATACAGTACTTTGAGACATAGGAGGAGGCCTGTGCTTCTTGTCTGTTTGAGCCTTGCTTCAGGAGGCAGCCTGTAGAAGGTACTGGAACATCGGAGGTAGAAGAAACTGGAAGAAGAGGTTGAGGGTGTTGGCTATAAACAAAGAATAATGGTGAAGAATCAATAGTCTCACTATCATGGTTATTAGAAGAGAACTCCACATGTGGTAACAGATGTGCCCAGTCATCTTGATATGTGCAAACAAAGTGCCAGTGGTAGTTACCTATAATCTAATTGACTCACTAATTCCCCAGGCCATATCACTGCCACCATCAGCTTGTGTTCTTCCAGCAATGGTTACAGGGTGTTTGTTCTCTGACATTTCTGACCTGATACTCCAATGTCCATCTACTTCATAAAGCAGAAAATGTGTCCCTTTACCAACCAGGGGATTCAGAGTTTGGATGCAGCATGAAATTGAAATTTTTCCACAGAGCCTATTTCAGAAACTGGTCTGCTCTTCCTACTATATACCTTCCGTCACTTGAGATCTGATCTCTGCTGTTTCTTGAAGCCTGTTCTGTCGATACAACTTTGTTAGCATGGATTCAGTAACTATCCATCTCCTTTGGGACCCAATATGCAGTAGGATTAGCAGAGGTGCACTGATATCCATCTGATTCGAGGCCCAATATGCAGTAGGGGTGGCAGAGGTGAAGTGACATCTATCTGTTCTGGGTCACCATACATAGTAGGGTTATCAGAGGTGCAGTACATCCCTTTGCTTTGAAGCACCATAAACAGAAGGATTAGCAGAGGTGCAGTGACATCTATCTGTTCCGGGCCCCATACAAAGTAGAGTTAGCAGAGGTGCAGTGACATCCGTCTGCGCCAGGTTCCCCATACACCGTAGAGTTAGCAGAGGTGCAGTGACATCCGTCTGTTCCAGGGCCCCATATGCAGTATGGTTAGCATAGGTGCAGTGACATCTGTCTGTTCCGGGGCCCCATACACAGTAGGGTTAGCAGAGATGCAGAAATATCCGTCTGCTCCACGGCCCCATACACAGTAGGGTTAGCAGAGGTGCAGTGACATCCGTCTGCTCCGGAGCCCCATACACAGTAGAGTTAGCAGAGGTGTGGTGACATCCGTCTGCTCCAGGGCCCCATACACAGTAGGGTTAGCAGAGGTGCAGAGACATCCGTCTGCTCCACGGCCCCATACATAGTAGGGTTAGCAGAGGTGCAGTGAAATCTGTCTGCTCTGGGGCCCATACACAGTAGAGTTAGCAGAGGTGTGGTGACATCAGTCTGCTCCGGGGCCCCATACACATTAGGGTTAGCAGAGATGCAGTGACTTCCGTCTGCTCTGGGTCCCCATACACATTAGGGTTAGCAGAGATGCAGTGAAATCTGTCTGCTCCGGGGCCCCATACACAGTAGGGCTAGCAGAGGTGCAGTGACATCCGTCTGCTCCGGGGCCCCATACGCAGTAGGGTTAGCAGAGATGCAGTGACTTCCGTCTGCTCTGGGTCCCCATACACATTAGGGATAGCAGAGATGCAGTGACTTCCGTCTGCTCTGGGGCCCCATACACAGTAGGGTTAGCAAAGGTGCAGTGACAACCATATGCTCGAGGACCCTACATTTATAATGCTTGGATGATCCAATTTGTAGTTAGGGGTTCCTACTAATAGGATACACATGATCACTAAAACAAAGAACCTGAGTCTCCCATACTTCCTCACAGCACTTGTGCAGCAAGGAAGACCTTGAATGGAACAGTGGTTGAACCTGCCAACTGCTACTCCATTCAAAGTCTATGAAATCAACAGAGATAGCAGAGCTCTGTATTATTATTATTATTATTATTATTATTTATTTTAGAGCGCCATTGATTCCAGGGCGCTGTACATTCAAGGGGAGTTACACACATAATCTGTACTTGGCTAATTAAGGCCTTCACTGCTGTCATGTTCCTACTCCTACAAGTACATGTAAAACAAATAAATAAATAAAAAATGAAAGTTTTAAAATACTCCCTTATGCCATTTTACAAATAAAATAAATAAATAAATAAATAAAAAACGACACATAACTGGTATCGCTGTATCCATCAAAGTCCAATCTATTAAAGTTTAAAATCATCTATTCCATATGGCAAACTTGGTAGAAAGAAAAAAATTGTTTTTTGGTAGTTTCATGTCCCCCAATTTAAAAAAAAAAAGTGATAAAAAAGTTTGCATGCATCTTTTAATGGTACCAATAAAAACTACACTTTAACCTTCAAAAAACACATGCCCTCACTCAGGTTTACAGCTTCAAAAACAGAACAAAAGTCATTGTTCATAGAAAATAGTACTGCACCACAAATTTGAAAATAATAGATATACTAAAACATAGCGCAAATTCAAAACATTTTGTTACTGTATGTTACGTGTGCCCCTGCTGTCCACATGGCATGTTGCAGATGCACCCTTGTTTCTTCTCCTGCTGCTGCTCCGGCCATGGATGCCGCTGTTACCCGCAATTCGGATCTTGAGTGGAACCACAATGCTCAGTCGCCTCTCTCATACTCACCTCTCCTCGCTCCCCACTGTCCTCCTGCCAGCAGGCATGAAAATCCCCGCCATCTATGGAGCGCTTGTTGGTTCTGTAAAATTTAAAAGGTCCGCGTGCCGATGATTTATTATCGCTGGGCACTGACCCCATTTAGTTCTGCCTTTTCCTCTTGTCTTTGCCGGATACAGTGCCCTGAGCCTGAGAGAGAGCACGAATTAGTGTTCTTGTCTTACCGTATACCTTGACATCTGCCTCTGTCTTCTGACCATGTTCTGCCTGCTGCCTGTCCTGACCTTCCTTTCTTTCTCCAACCACAAGACTGCCCTATGATTCTGTACCTCGTTGCACCTCCATCCACCGAAAGCAAATCGCATCAGGGATAGTGACTTGTGAGCCCAACCCGCCTTGCGTCAGGCTCTGGTGAAGACCAGAGGCCCCTTAGACTCTGCTCCCTAACGTGTCTTACACCACTCTCCAGTGGTCGTTACAGTCCACACCAGGAGTCGTTACAGTTAGATCCAGCCATGGAGCACACTGTGCTGCCCCTGCCAAACCTGCAAAACATCATGATGGTAGTTGGACACCAGTCACAACAAATTGCCCAGCAGACACAACATATTAACCAGCTGACTGCATTGATGCACCAACCCCTTGCAGTCCAGCAACTGCCACCACCACCTGCTGCTGCTTCTCCACTTACGGTTCCTGTGGCATCTGTCGGTCCTAAGCTGCAACTCTCCTTGTCGACTAAATATGACAGAAACCCAAAGGCCTGTCAGGGTTTAATTACATAGTTCACCATGCTTGTGGAACTCATGGCTAATCAGTTTCCCACAGAATGCTCCAAGATGGCATTTGTGGTCAGTCTCCTTACCAGGGAAGCTCTGGCATTGGCTACTCCCCTTTGGGAGAGGAATGATCCAGTGACAATGAACCTCCAAAATTTCATCCATTTCTGGGTGAATTCTGCAGCGTTTTGGAGGAACCTGCCTGTGCGTCTTGCGCTGCGATTGCTTTGCTAGACCTACGACAAGGGGATTTCAGTCGGATAATATGCCATAGAGTTTCGTACTCTTACCTCTGAACTTCCATGGAATAATGAGGCCCTTGTCGTTACATTCTGGAACAGCCTCAATGGCAGAAAAAAGGAGAAGCTGGCTGACCAAGACCCTCCATCAACCCTGAGTGAACTCATCCGTCTTGAAACCCATATTGATGTTTGGTTCATCGAAAGACAGAAGGAGCATCGCTAAGTATGCGAACCGGTCTGGCCACATCATCTTCCCTGTCTTGCTCCAGTGTTTCAAAGGCCTCCACTGCCTCAACCAATGGCATCTTCGGAAAAACCTATACAAATGAACAGATCCACCTGTCACAGCAGGTTTACCTGAGCCAGAAGTGTCGCTTGAATGCGCCTGATTTATTACTTGCAGTAAACCAGGTTAATAAATTCAGGTGCATTCTACACTGTCACGGTCCGTGCCGCGGTGTATGTTCTGGGCTGCGGACATGGCCGTGTTCTTGTCCTTACGCCTCGGCATCTGCTGCAAACCGCGGACGTTCCTGTATTCCTATCGCAGATCTGGTTCTTGTTGCAGTGCCACTGTCACTGTGAACGCTCCTGACGCCTCTGCTTACCCATTTGCGGTAGCTGTGTGACTTTTCCCATGTTGGCCATGCTGCTCCTCCATCTTGGCTGCTGCCCTAATTCATTGTCTCTATAGAAGGCGGCGGCCACATCTTCTGCTCCTTTATACCCACAGTGTGCAGCAGGGTTGGGCTTCCTCTGCCAATCCCCTTCCACCTATGTCTTTATAAGCCTGCTTCTCCCTACACTCACTGTCTGATCCTTGTTGTGTTATGTTGTTTCATGGTGTAGGCTGTTGTGTTGTTACATGCAGTGTCTTATGTTTGTTAGCGGTCTGGTGTGTGCTGTCTTGTTAGTTAGTCTCTATGTGTCTGTCTGTCTCTTAGTCTTAGTCTTTCTTGCCAGTCTTTCTGTTCTTGTGTTCATGCCTTAGTTTCTAGCTTTAGTATCTGATCATGTTGTTGGTGTTGTTTCCAGTCACTCTATGTTTTGTACCTTGGCTTCTGTTTTAACCTTCCTGGTTGGCATCTGTTTAGTCCTGTCTTTGTCTGTTTGTACCTGCACATATCTACACCTAGTCTGTTATATCTTTTTACCTATTCTGTTGGTGCATAGTATTGGCACTTCTGGCCTGTCTGGTCAGCTGCCACTGCTGGGGAATGCCCCAAGGACGCACCTGGTGGCCGTCAGGAAAGCCATCCTTATCACCTAAGGCTCTGTGAAGATGCCGACGGCAGCTTACTTACGCCCCTTCGGAGCAAGCTTTCCAGTGGTCCAGTGGGTCCACTACCCGCTCACCGATTCCATACACTATTATAATGCACATAAAAAGTGGCGTCTAAGTGCCAAAAATCATACATGTACATGTCACCCCTGATGTCTGGAGAAGCAGGCTTTAAAGACCACAGTACAGCCGTTCCGGGAAAACAGACCATTTTAGCCACATGGTAGCTGTACTAACTATAAAAATGTCAGTAACCTACTGTTACTAACTAGAACTGCTGTTTTTCCCCACCGAGCCCCAGGACTTCAGTGGCTCATACATTTCTGTTCCCCTGCTGCAATTCAGCTACATGGAAAGGCCGGGATGTACTGCAGGATCAGTCACCTCGACATCCCTGGAATGGCAATACTGAATAATACAACCTGCTTGGCACATATCTGACTTCCACTATTTTTCCTGCTGGTTGCCTACGGTGGTTACAGATTAATTCTCAAAAATGACTCACTTTGTGACGTTACCTGGTCTTCCACCTGCTCCCCAATTGGCCAGCCACTTCTTCCAACACATATTTCGGTCTGCATTGACTTTCCCAGCACATCATCTCGAATTGAGGGCTCCAATTTGTGTAAAAATACTGCCGTGCTCTCTGCTCTCATCTGCAGGTAAAATCAAACTTTTCGTTAGCATGCCATCCTTGAACGAATGGCCAGGTTGAATGGGTGAACCAAGTTCTGGATAACTACTTGCGCCACTTCATGTCTGCAAATCAAGATGACTGGGCCAGTCTTTTCCCCTGTGGAAAGATAAAAGAAAACAGAGATGGTGCTTCCTTCTATAGTACTGCTAGAATAGCAGAACTTGGTGACAAGTGAATTTATGCTCACCTCTTTTGGTTGTGCTGATTCTAGACACAACACATTAAGGGGCTTTTCCAGCAACTTTAGTGGAACTGCAGGAACAAATACAGTCCGCTGCACAGGGTCGGTATGGGTCTTCTCCTCCTTAGAAGCGAGGATGGAAGAGTGATGCATAATCGAGAGTAGAGACGTGGGTTAGTTGTTTTACTAATCTGTCTCCGAAAAACTGGCCCACAGATGAGCACTGGACGTTATTGTTTCGTAGATGTATTTTTATTTTGTCAAAAGGAATATGCGTTTCGTGTCGGTAGAGACACTTCATTGTTTCCGACACGAAACGCGTGTTCCTTTTGACTAAATAAAAATACATCTAAGAAACAATAAAGTCCAGCACACCTATCTGGGCTGGTCTTTCGAGGACAGATTCGTAAAACAACTAACCCACGTCTCTACTCTAATCAGTCTTCTACCCTGGGCAGAGTTCTCCTATAACCACCTGGATTATGATAATACCAGTCCCTCACCCTTCTACATAGTTTATGGTCAGCATCCTCATCCTCCTCTCACACTACAAACCTTGTCTGATGTTCCTGCCATGGATGCTCAAGTCCAGGACTTTATAACTGTCTGGCGTGAAACGTGACGCTTCCTACAACTGGAGGTTTCACACATGAAGAGACAAGCTGATAAAATAAGACCTCCTCCTATCTTTTTCCCCGGAGATAAGGTGTGGTTATAAGAGTACGGCAAAAGATCCCCAGTTATAAGCTGGGTCCTCGTTTCCTAGGTCCTTTTGAGGTGCCGCAGTGGATAAACCCAGTGGCTTATGAACTCTGTCTCCCATCTATGATGCGCATTCCGAACTCCATCCATGTCTCTCTTTTCAAGCCGTTGGACCTCAATCACTTCTCCTGAAAGGTCGCTCCTCCTTTCCCTCAAGCTGATTCCACCGATGTCTTTGAAGTTAAAGAGATTTTGATCAAGAAGACCACTAGGGAAAAGTGGTACTATCTTGTGGACTGGAAGGCGTTCAGACAAGAAGAGAGGTCCGGGAAACTGTACAAAATTATTCTTGATCAGTATCTTCTATTGAAGTTCCACTGGATCAAAAAGAGGGGGAGACCTAAAGGGGAGGAGGGTTAACTGTTGGGGGTCTGCACAGCGGGTCGGGGGGCGCACCCACGTTTCATGTCCTTCAGCTGCTTCTCTGGGCATGGATAGCACCGCAACCCGCATATCAAATCGTGGTTGCACCCGTAATACTAGAGTCCCCGCTTTCATACTCACCTCTTCTCGCTCCCTGACGTTCTCCCGCCAGCAGGTATTGACCTTATTTAGTCCTGCCTCTTCTTCTTGTCCTTGCCCTATTTACATTGCCCTGTGCCTGAGAGAAAGTGTTAATTAGTGTTCTTACCTCACCGTGTACCTTAACCCCTGCCTCTGTTCTCTGACCATGTTCTAAAACTCACAGAAAAATCAGTTAAAGTATGGGTTCGAATAGGAACAAATCAGTGCCAGAAAATTACAAACAAGTAAGTCTTTTCAAAGATATTGTATTAAAAAGTTATATATTAAATAGGGTTTTTGTAATTTTCTAGCACTGACCACGTTCTGCCTCCTGCCTGCCCTGATCTTTCTACCTGTCCCTAACCACAAGCCTGTCCTACGATTCTGTACCTCGCTACACTTCGGCCTCCACCACAAGCAGTCTCGTCAGGGTAAGTGACCAGAGTGACTCCTGCCGCAGCAAGCCCAACCCGCTTGCTGCGGCTCCCCGACATGGCTTACATCCAGTGGTGATTACAGTCCACATCAGTGGCTACTTACACTGTAAATCATATTGACCTGCAGAATACAAATATCACGCCATTCATACCGAACAGTAAACTCCATTAAAATGAAACCTCCTCAAAAATGCCACAATAGTGTTTTTTTCCAACACCCCTTAATATTTTCTTTGTTTCCCAGCACATTATATGTGGAAGGAAATGGTGTAATTAAAAAGAACTTCTTGTCCGCCCAAAGAAACAATCTTTATACTTTGAATAAACAAAAAGTTGTAGGACTTGGGATTTCTAGGGCCCACAGGTGGAATTAATTCAAGGGACCCACCAGTTGAGTTGCTTCGGCACCCACCAGTAGAGTTTATTTTAGGAGCCCACCCTGCAGCTATTGTAAATGTCTGCACATGCTTCTCATATTTTGCCTCTTGCTGTCTGCCTCTCTTTCTCTGCCTTTCTGTCTCTCCTGGGGATGCATATGCAGCTAAAAACTGACCTCAGCTCTGCTATGCTCAATGGCCCACCGAGCGGTTTCCCCAATTCCCCAATGGGCCAGTCCGAGCCTACTTAGAAGGTGGAGAGATAAAAACGAAGGCAAAGTTAAAAAAGAAAAATCCCTGCGATATGGCTTAAAATTAAATGAGTTGTAAAAGAGGTTGTTTGATCCCTAAAAGAATTAGTAGAAAGATACTGGTACCCCATTTAAAAAGAAAAAAAAGAAAAAGAAAAAACACTATGCTCCCCTTCCTCTGCTCCTCTGTTGAGCCAGAAATGCGTCAGCCGACGCCTGACACTGATCTGTCTCTAGTTTATTGTCATGTTTATGCAATAAAAGAATAAGGCTTTTACTGCTGGATCCAGTTTTGTCTTTGCACATAATTGTATTTTTGTACCGGAGGGCCGCCAGTGATCTGAGCATAAATCCGCATGTACATCCAGGATTCCACATTCAAGCATTCCAAAACTCCTGAGGGGTGAATGCTACTTTTATGTGGATTTGCTTTGTTGCTGTAAGCAGAGGCAAAGCTAATCAGCAATTGCAAAGGTGACGTTCCATTCAGAAAAGAATGAAGACTGGAGAGACCCAGAACTGGTTGGAGGAGCGGAGAAAGTTGGGTATAGGCTGTTTTTTTCCCTATTTAATGGGGCACCAGGGGATTAATGTTATTTTTTTAGGAACTGGACAACACTGGGGTGTTGTATTACAACTGCATGTCAAAGGCCCTACTAATGCCACTATTTTTAGGTCTGGCACATCAAAATAAATGAAGCAATATTCAGCAAACTGAATTCTAAATCATGAGACCCACGGTATCTACATGTGCATGAGAACAATCAACAATGATCTGCTCTACAGTTTCATCATTACTTTTAATGTGTGAACCCGGCCCCCAAGTTGTTGGCATATTAACCAGCACCTACATCCCAAGAAGTGACCTATTCTGTGGTGTTCTGTCTCCAGGACTCAGCACTTTCTGAATTATAAGGTAGGTGTTGGTTCTTTCTGTCTAAATAACTTTGTTTTTAGTTTTATTGTTTGTATATTGTACTTTATTTTAACACAATTTCAAAATTAAGGCTAAAATCATGTGATTTGTAAAAGTGAGACAGTATGCCATAAACAGCTAAGATACTAAACCAATGCAACAATTGTTATATACTGTAGCTTAGTAATAGGCAGAATTATTAATCTGTGTGATAAGGTCGATAAGGAGGCATGAAGGAGGCTCACTCACTGACCACGCTCTATACCAGGCAGGTAATGGCTGAGACTTGCTGCTAGCACCCAGGACCAGAGATAGCACTGATCCCAGCATTTTATCCCCATAGATGTCATGGTAAATACAACCATGGACTGTACAGATGTAGCAACCATTAACACTGTGATACAATGGCACAGAATGTTTGCTCAATTGTCTCAATTCTACTCAATGGTCTTAGAGAAATAAGCAGATAACACAGCAAAGTGAGAGATTAAGGTCAAACTGTCAAAACTGCATGTATTTGGGATTAGGGAATGAAGTGTGCCCCACCTCAAGATTGCAGTGTGCCAATCAGCTGTCATGGCAGCCTGGGGACTAATGAAGACCTCCATAGCTGCCATCTTACTGCTTTTAATACACTATGCCATAGGCCACCATTGTACACTGTCCTGCAATATTATTATTATTATTATTATTATTATTATTATTATTATTATTTACAAGCAATGGTCTCCCCCAGTGGTCAAGTTACCTAAGGGGACTACAAGTTCAAGTAAAGAAACAATAAAAAGCCCCGCAAAAATATTAAAAGTTCAAAATCTGCCCTTTTATCATTTCACTACTACTACTACTACTACTACTACTACTACTCCTACTACTACTACTAATACTACTACTACTACTACTACTAATAATAATAATAATAATAATAATATGAATACACATGGTTGCTATTGCTGTTTCCACATAGTTCTGCTCAATAAAATAAAAAATGATTTATCCCATACAGTGAACACCATAGAAAAAAAAAAAAATACCCAGTGCCAAAATTGTGTTTTTTTATCATTTCTCATCCCCAAAAGATTGGAATAAAAAAGGATAAGAAAGTTGCATGCATCCCGAAATGATAATAATAAAAATAAGACTTCAGCCCTTAAAAAAATAAGCACTCACTCAGAACCATAAGTGGTGAAAAAAAGTTTCTATTTAAAACATAACAAAAACTCTAAAAATGTGGTATCAGCATCATTGTACTGACCTGCAGAACACAGAAAATGTGTCAGTTATACTGAACAGTGAGATCTATGAAAATGAAACCTCTACAAAAATCTCGCCAGAACTTTTTTGGTGGTTTCCCAAAACATTTTATAGAAAAATCAATCATTTTAAAGTACATATTGTCCTTCAAAAACAAGCCCTGATACAGCTACATGGATGGAAGAATTAAAAAAGTTATGCTTTCTGGAAGGCGGGAACAAGATGGGAAGGGGTTTATGCCATTCAGCCACTGCCCCTGACAATCTATCGAAATATCTACTGTGAAAGTGGCTGCTACAATAATGCTTCATCCTCTAGACTAGAACATGGATCTGAGTCAGTTAAATAGTCTTCATCATATTGCTCTCCCCTGGACAGGTAGAGGGACTGGCTTCAAATTTGGCCAAAGCAAGTGATATACTTCAGAAGCAAATAATAATAATAATAATAATAATAATAATAATAATAATAATAATAATAATAATAATAATAATAATCATCATCCTCATAAATAAAATTTTAATTTATTTTGACTTCTTCACATAAATTTTTTTCACAGACCAAACATGGATTTGTTGAAGAAATCTCTTTTCCTTGTCCTGTTCCTTGGATTAATTTCCATTTCCTTCTGTGATGAAGAGTAAGTATCATACAATAGACTGAAATCATGAACTATTGTATCTTATAAAAGATACAATGATATATCAATAGGACATCATGTTGGGGTTGGTGGGAGTCTGGCAGCTGGGAAACCCACTGGCCCTGTCAATGCTTTTTCCTGCCCAGCAGAGCTCTTGGCCTCTAACCAGGGAATTGCATTGTGGCTCCATTGAAGGGAGCAAGATGGTGCCACAGTTCCATGTACAGCTGATGGCCATGAGCACCACTGTATACTATAATATATTTATAGTATTTTTAAACAAAAATCACCGAGGAGCAAATACCAGACTATAATGTAACTTTTAATTTGTTAACTCGCTAAAAGATAATTTTTCTGAAAAATTTGTTATATGCCAAATAGAATACATCACCACTTTGTTCCATAAGCACAGAAGTAGAAATCACAGATATATTGTATATATTCACGTATCCTAGGATATGGATATATCTTCATAGTATACGGTCCAAATTTCCAGACTGATATAATTCACATCCATGGAGCATAGTATCCAAAAATGTAAAAACGTAGGGTAAAAAAAACTCTATATGTAGAAAAACAGGTAATTGTAACCTTATTAGGCATATATTAAGTGGGGAACATACACCCTATTCTAATTACTTAACTGGCAGGACATTCCCCCCGAAAGTGGTGACCTTACCCTATGGAGTCTGTCCCTGTTATTCCCTGAAAAGTTGGTTGTGGCCACTGGTGACATCTTTAGGAGTATATACTTGTAAACCTAAACTGTTTTTATATACATTTGTTCACATTTTGCACAACGGTTATGTTGAGTATAGCTACCCTATAGGGGTAAGGGGAAATAGGTCAGGTAGGTTATTATAGATAATTTTGGTGACCATTTTGGTTATAATCTTCTGTGGGCAATTTTTTCTTACAGAAATATATGTATGTGGAATTCTTCCCATATTCTGGGGAATTTGACTTGTAATTAACTTATCTTTTCAGGGAGTAACATGGACAGCCTTAGTAGGATTTGGTCGTCCCTTTTAAGGTGATTCCGCCGCTAGTTAGGTAGTTCGAAACAGGGTGTATGTTTCCCACTTAATATATGCCCAATATGGTTACAATTACCTGCCTTCCCACAAATAGATTTTTTTTACTCTACCTTTTTACGTTTTTGGGTACTAAATTCCATGGATGTGGATTATGTCAGTCTAAAAAATTTGGACCATCTACTATTAAGATATATTCATATCCAGGGCCGCCATCAGAAATTTTTGGGCCCCATACAGCTGGAGCGTCTGGGCACCCCCTCTGTTGCCCCGCCCATCACGAAACACCCCCAGCTCCGCACCTCACCCATCATTCTGCACTCCAAGCTCCACCCATCGCTCCAACCCCCCTTTCCCCCAGCTGAACCACACCCCCACTCCTGGCTGAACCCTTCGGCATCCCACTGCCCCGCAACCACCACCACCCCAGATAAAGAAAAAAAATAAATCTTGGGGTCACAAAAAAAAAAATGCAATTGAGCCATTGTTTATGGATTTTACAATGTACAGTTTATCTGTATTTTGTGAGTTAATACATTTACAAGGGCCAGAAAATACCGCCACATGATCACCACATGTCATCACTATGTTACTGACCAAACCAAAATATCCAGACCAATATTGCCAAACAACAAAATACAAAGACCAAATAATACCGCTAAATAGCAAACTGACTAATACCACCATAATGTTATTGACCAAATCAGCATACCAAGACCAATATTACTAAACAACAACAATATACAAGCACCTAATAATACCAACACATTATCACTAAATATAAACCATTACACCAAAACCAATACTTCCTCTATACAGTGACTCTATAGTGGTAGTTACCAGGTACATAGGTGCTTTGCAAATAGTTTACTTACATTTATGGCCACACAGGTGACGTTTTGTCTAATGAGTCGTTCACTTTCAATTTTCTTCTCTGTTTGGTCGAGACCACCATGACTTCCTCCGTCCACCACTCGTCCCTGCAGAATTTACAACACAAACACCTGAGACCCCCTCACTTTTTTATCATTTTCCCACCTGTGTGCCCCCCTCATGTACAAACTCCCCATACATAGTTGCCCAACTGGTAATAATAACCCCTTGTAACTATGCCCCCCAGTAGGTAGGCAAGTAGATTAGGAGCCCCCCAGTCAGTAAGTAGGTACATTTGGGCCCCCGGGCGGAAACTAGGTTGCTTAGGATCTCCTATGGCTAGCTACATAGGTTATGGGCCCCCTGTGAGTAGCTAGGTAGCTTGGAGTCTCCTGTCGGTAGCTAGGTAGCTTGGGGTTCCCATGTCTGTAGCTAGGTAGCTTAGGGCCCCCGCTGTAACTTAGGGCCCCCGGTAGGTATCCCCATGTGTAGTTTAGGGCCCCTGAAAGTAGTTTAGGACCCCCCTGTAGGTTAGGGCCCCTTTGTACCTTAGGCACTCCTTAGTAGTTAAGGGCCCCCTCTGTAGGATAGGGCCCCCTCCTTTAGCGTTAGGGCCCCCTCTGTAGGATAGGGCCCCCTCCTTTAGTGTTCAGGCCCCCTCTGTATGATAGGGCCCCCTTCTTTAGTGTTCGGGCCCCCTCTATAGGATAGGGCCTCCTCCTTTAGTGTTCGGGCCCCCTCTGTAGGATAGGGCCCCCTCCATTAGTGTTAGGGCCCCCTTTGTAGGATAGGGCCCACTCTGTAGGATAGGGCCCACTCTGTAGGATAGAGGTCCCCTCTGTAGCATAGGGCCCCCTCTGTAAGATAGAGGCCCCTCTGTAGCATAGGGCCCCCTCTGTAGGGTAGAGGCCCCTCTGTAGGGTAGAGGCCCCTCTGTAGGATAGAGGCCCATTTGTAGGAGAGAGACCCCCTCCGTAGGATAGGGCCACCTCTGTAGGATAGGGCCCCCTCTGTAGGATAGAGGCCCCTCTGTAGCATAGGGCCCCCTCTGTAGCATAGGGCCCCCTCCTTTAATGTTAGGGTCCCCTCGGTACTAATTTAGGGCCCCCTGTAGGTAAGTACTCACCTTGCCACGCTCCCCCGGCTTCTCCGTCCTCTCCCGGTCCCAAGCCTGCTGCTTTAGGCTTGGGGCCAAGGACAGGAAGCTTGGCAGGCGTCGCGATGATGTCACTCACATTGCGCCGCCTGCAGAGCTATGTATGGCAGGGGCAGGGAGCGCACAGCTCTCCCTGCTCCACTGTACATCTTAATTGTATGCGCGTTGCACGGACATAGTTTGTAAGGCTAAAAAAAGACAAGTCGTCCATCTAGTTCAGCCTGTTGTGCTAAGGTGTTGATCCAGAGGAAGGCAAAAACCCCCAATGAGGTAGAAGCCAATTGTCCTCATTTTAGGGAAAAATTCCTTCCTGACTCCAATCTGGGAATCAGAAAAGTCCCTGGATCAATGACCCCTCCCCGAATCCTAGTCACTATAAAATTGTTATATTATTACGCTCCAGAAATGCATCCAAACCCTTTTTGAAACTCGGTTATTGAATTCACCATGACCAGTCCTTCTGGCAGAGAAGTCCATAGTCTCACTGCTCTTACAGTAAAGAATCCCTTTCTATGTTTATGTAGAAACTTTCGTTCCTCAAGACGTAAAGGATGCCCCCTTGTTCTAGATACAGCCCTGTGTATAAATAAATCTTGGGAGAGATCTCTATATTGACCTTTGATGTATTTAAACATATTTATTATGTCCCCCCGACATGCATACAATTAAGAGAGAGCTGCTGTGAAGCAGGGGATGGAGCCTCCCACACCGGCGGGCCACCCTCTGGCTTCACAAACCGGCCGGGCCCGGTAGAGCAGTACTGGTTGTACTGCCCTATCGGCGGCCCTGTTCATATCCCAGGATACTTGTGTCCTTATGGTACACAGTGGTGATGTATTATATTTGGCATCTAACATACTTTCTCAGGAAAATTAGCTTTTAGTGAGTTAACATATTAAAAGTTAACTTTCAGTCTGGTGCTTACATTGAACTGTACTATAATCCACCATAATATGGCAGATTATAGAAAATGTTCAATAAAACAGCGGTTTTGATATCTGACAATATAAAATCTGAGATGTGTAGACTAGAGCCTGGATTTTCTATTGAGGTCTATGGAGACTAGTTTGCATTCAGATTTTTGTGAATTCTAAATACTGAATCCACTTACAAATCCGACCAAAAATCAGTGCTGTTTAGACATGGCCTTTGTCCTAGCTGCTTTAAAAGTTTTGCTGGTTGGGTGCTATGTTATAGCATAGGTTCCAGTTAGACTGCAAGGGTGTAGCTAGGGAATAATGTTTTCAAAGCGTTAGCAAGGGTCCACTACCTGCATGAGTGCTTATATCCGAACCCTGGGCCCCAATCACCCATGAATGCAACAAATTTGCGGTTGAAGGACCTGAGATGATGTCACAGTCACAAGACTCGCAGCCCAGGCCATAGAGTGCAAAGTGTAAGTAAAAGTTCTATGTATACACACACTATACATATACACTCACATTACATACACACACAGGCAGATATATACTCATATTGCATACACATACATATACACTCACATTGCATATACACTTACACATATACATATACACTCACATTGCATACAATCACACAAATAATCCCTTAAAGTGTGGCTACTGTGACTTGTTGGGACTTGTAGTTCCCCAGCATGTTGCACTTTCAAAATAAGGCCAGTATATAAGTCCCTATATATATATATATATATATATATATATAATAATTAATATATATATATATATATATACACCTCCCAACTTTTAGAGATTGCAAATAGGAACACATTAGATCACGACTCTAACCACGCCCACACACATGACATCGCATCAGGCCATGCCTCCAACCACACCCAAACAAATTACATCACACCAAGACACGCCTCTAACCACGGCCCACTGAACAAAATCATGCCCCGCCCCTCCAGAAGACCAGCAGCAACACAACAGTGGCATTATTGAGGTCTGTAAATATGTATTTATATAAAGTAATGTATTGTAAATACAGAAATCCATACAAACAGCTGTAAGACAATGTTCTATGGATGATACCTCTAAATAATGGTCGTACAGTGACCACATAATATCGTTATACAAATATCACCGTACTGTTACTGGTCACACCAAGACTTATATTATCAATGATACCGCTATACAAAGATCGAATAATTACACCACATTGTGACCAAATATCACCACCATATAGTGACTGAATAATACTGCGACATATAACGACCACATATCACCACCACATAGTGACTGAATGATACTACCACATCATAGCCACATATCACCACCACACAGTGACTGAATCATACCACCACATCATGACCGCATATCATCACCACATAGTGACTGAATATTACCATCACACCATGACCATGTATCACCACCATATACTGACTGAATAATACTGCCATACTGTTCCTGAATATAAACCATTACACTACTACCAATATTCCTGACATGCAGTGACCATATGGGGGTAGATAGCAGTTGTACACAGGCTCTGCAGACATATAAGTGATTACAGTACAATCAAATCTAGTGACTCACAGGTGATGTCTTCTCTGTTGGGAGTCATTCCCTTTCTCCATTCCTTCCAGATTGCCATGACCACTTCTCTCGGTCTCATCCCTGCAGAATTAACCACACAAACGTCTTAGATTCTGAACTTTTCCAGCACCTTCCTACCAATTCCCACCTCTGTACAAACTCCCCATGGGCTAATAGGTGGAGTAGAAAGGGTATGGGGCGATAGGCAGTGATTGGGGTTTATAGAGTGTTAGATGAGAGTTGTATTTTTTGTTGGCACTAGGCCACAGGGGTAAGAGAGGAGATAAAGGTCACAGCTTACAGGCACAATCTCCGGGGGGAGACAGAAGACCAACCTCCGGAGATTGTGGTGCGGCTCTGGCATGTTCTCCATTCCCTGCACCCCCAGATGATCAACCACAGCCATGACCTTCAGGGGTGGTGGATGGAATTTAATACTATTGGATATTAGTGTTGAGCGATTTTTATCGACAAAGTTGAAATCGGCAAGGTTTTTATGGTGATCGAAATTTCCAGATCATGCGATAATTAAGGTTAAAATCTGTGCATCATCCCATTAAGATCGCGCCTTTTCGGCGCTTCCTGTAATTTTGGCGGCCAGCAAATCAGATTACAGAATAGAGCAGGGTGAGATGTGTGTGCGACGTCATGACTGGGATGTGTATGGTTGCGATTGTCTGGAAAAATCACATGACCTCGTTTTACATAGAACAGCGTTTCCTGTTTCAGCCTCAGTGTCTCTCAGCGTCTCATAGGGATAGGACCTGCGTTCTGCCTGTGGCCAAACAGCTCAGCGAAATTAGTCTATTTCTGCACAGAGAAACTCTACTATTAGCTGTGATCCTTCCAATTTAGTTAGATTATTGATTGAACATTTTATGTAGTTAGCTAGAGAATTTTAAAGCAGAATCTACCACTGTAAATTCACGGCGGTGGGAGCGGGGGGGGGGGCCCGCGGGTGAACACAGACAAGCTCTATCTATAAAGAACACTGGATAAAATTTACCAAACTTGTTAACTT
>JAODAL010021592.1:0-66687 GCA_025379985.1 Phyllomedusa bahiana
CGTTCCGATTAGAAACGAGTCAGACACAAGGTTCTGGTAAAAATTTTTTTGTTCCAAGGTTTGAACAGACAAAGCCTTACACAATATTTGTATAACTGTAATAAAGATAAAGCAGGGCAGCAGGAGAGAGGAACGGATGTATGCCCATATTTAGGCAGTGTTAATCCCTTTATTGGTCCACTTTGTTCGGGGGAAAAAGCCTCGGGGGATTGTTCAGCAAAACTTCAGGTTTTTTCCAGTAAAAAACGAACTTAGGAAAGGGAGACAATAGGGAGGTACATTTTTGGGGAAAAAACAGTAAAAGTGGTACATCCTGGCATCTTAGCTTCTTCATAATTGCTGCTCATTTTCCACAAAATGGATTCTGCTCAGTAAAATGCCTTAAAAGGAGAAAAGCTTGGGTTTCTAATATAATATAACACAATATGATTAAAAACCCTCTTTTTTCCAAAATTCATTTTGACAAAGGTCTCGTTGCCCCATTTCCGGGCAAGGGGTTCTCCTTGGGGTAAGATGGCCCCGCCGCATGAACCCCCGCTTGTGCCACACTACTGGCCCGGGCAGGAAGCTTCTCCACTACAAACTCGGCAATTGGGGCCCAAATCTATTTGGGCGCCAGTAGTCCAGGGGGATCTTCAAAACTGAGGTGGCAGAGTGCGCCAAGAGGCAAAACCCCTGTTGTTAGGGACTGTCCAGGTTGCTGCTGCTGGCGATCCCCCTCCTCACTAGGGGGGTAAAGGGAAGTGCTCATCAGTGACCCCCGACTTAGGTTACTTGTGGAGGGGTTTCGCTCCTCCCCCCCCACCTTTCTAGCGCCGCGGCAGTAGTACTTGGCGCTGGGGGAACCCCCGGTCAGACTGTCAGAGGAGGGATGATGCCGACATAGGCAGCGGCCACTGATTAGGAGGATTTCCCCCATAGTATTTGAGTTTGTCTTCCCTCTCAATAGTGGGAAAAAAAGGGTCCCTTTTGGAACCCCGGTAGCGAGGGTCCCCAAAAGGGTGGGAGCCAGGGAAATCTCCCCCTGCCGGATGTGACTATTGGCTGTCACTAGCCCGGCAAATAAGCATGCTGGGGCCTCTGCACAAATGACTGAGGGGTCCCCGCCTCCCTTTCCATGTATATGCCCACGGTGTTGGGGGGCATCTGCCAGTTTCTCATCTCCATCACCTCCTCCAGCGCTCTGCTCCTCCCCTCTTGCACCTGGTAGGAAAAACCACTCATTTCACCCGACAATCTTCTGCTCCACAGTCCCCTCTCCTCCTCCTCCTCCTCCCCTCCTTAAATTTCAAATCCTCCCCCACTCGTGGCCCCGGATGTAGTAGCCCCCCCTCTCCCGTCCCTGCCCCGAAGATTTTCGCATCTGTTCCGGGCTGAAGCAGTGGAATGAGTTATTCATCCCGTTTGTCCCGGCGACGACAAATAAGTCGCCCCTCGAATGGCCTCAACAAAGGGGTGTACGCATGAGCTCCACTGGTGAATCAAAATTACAAGGGGAGTATTTGTCTGCCTGGATCATCAAAAAATCGTTAATGGCCTTTCTCTGTTGATACAGTCGGGCGGTCATGTGCAGGCTGGAATTCCAGCGGGTGGAAACATGGCATATCAGTGTGTGTGGGGGGTGGCCGGTCTGCCGCTGCAACTGGAGGAGGGTGTTCCTGGCTTTGTACGAATGGATAGTGCACAGTTACCTGGCCATTTTCAGAATGTTCTGAAGATCAGTGGAAGACTCAGGAACCTTTTCACAACCAGATTGAACACGTGCGCCATGCAGGGCGCATGGACCATCCCTCCTCAGTGCAGCGTGGACACCATGTTCCTCCATTGTCCGTCACCATGGTTCCGATTTCAGTTGAGCGCGGAGAAAGCCACACATCGATTTCTTGCTGCATGACGCGGAGCAGTTCCTCCCCTGTGTGACTTCGTTCGCCGAGGCAAGCCAGGTGTAGAACTGCATGACACCGCTGTGCCCTACACATGTGGTATGATGGAGCAGTACTTGTGGAGGCTGAGATGGTGGTGGTGGTGGTGGAGGAGGAGGAGGCGGACATTGGCGCAGGTGCAGCAGTTTGACAACGTGGAGGAGAAAGCGGCGTCTCCTGTCCAAGTTGTTGGTGTGCCTGGGCTGGAAGCACATTCACCCAGTGGGCCGTAAAGGACATGTACTGGCCCTGACCGTAGTTACAGCTCCAGACGTCCGCGCTGCCGTGCACCTTGGAACAAACCGATAAGCTCAAGGACTGACCCACCTTCTGTTCTACATATTTATGAAGTGCTGTTACTGCCTCTTTAGAAAAGAAAATACGGCTTGGAACTCTCCATCTCTGCTCGGCACAAGCCATTAGTTCTCTGGTGCAGAGTCCACCATTTGGAAAGGGAGGGACTGCAGTACAAAACAACTTGGACAGGAGCACGGTCAGCTGCTGCACCTTAGGATGGTTGGACGCATACTGTTGTCTCTTTGCAATCGCCTCGCTGGCTGCGACTGCTGGCGCCATGAGTAGCGAGGAGCAGGAGCATCTGGACCGGGAGATGATGTCAAAGAGAAACAGCTCCCTTCTGCAGAGGTGGTGGAGCCTTGACTGGCTGCAATGGCATGCGTGCCACTGGGCGCTGCTGCTGCTGCTGCTGTTGCTCCGGCGGCAGGATGGACCACACATCTGAGCCACGTTTCTCCCAGGCCACGGATGGTGACGCTGCATGTGTTGACGCAGGGCCGTGGTGCCAACGTTGGCTCCCTGGCCACGCTTCACTTTCTGCCGACAGATTCTACATATACCCATATTCGGCTCCTCCGGTGTCTTATCAAAGAACTGCCACACCGCTGAGTATCGAATTTTACCGCCAACGCTCCGCACTGAGTGACTACTGCCGCTACTTTCTTGGACCTGCGAAGCGGGTTTTTTACCCCGTGGCCGCTTGGCTCCCGACCTCACACTGCTGCTATCCTGCTGACTCACGGCCACACGACCCACTTGCTGGCTGCGCTGCTGCCTGACGCGCAAGCTGACGCCCTCTTCTCCTGACGATGATGAAGCCCTTGCCTCACCCGGCTCCCAAGTGCGGTCGGCTACATCATCATCTATTTGTGTTTCATCGTCTACGCTGTCCTCATCACCGGTCTTGGTATGCCAGAGGCTGACCTCTCACAACATGACCTCCATGCACTCTCCACATCTATACTTTCCGCCTACTGCAAGAAGCAGGCGATATTGGCACCCCTTTCTTCGCTGCAAGTAGCTGCTGACTGCCCTCCTCAATTGTTCTCTCGTATAGTGGGCTGGCCCGACCACATAGTAGATCTCTGACTGAGGGAACCGGATGGGACAGGGGCGGGCTGAGGCAGGGAGGGCCGTGACCCGCTCCGGGCCATCCCAAAAATGGTTGTGTCTGGTTTCCCCCCGACTTTGGCGGGGGTTTGTCAGATGTCATTGGGGGAATGGATGACCGGTAACCCAAATCAAGAACCCTTGGGTTGCTGAACAAACCCCGGCCGCTAGATACAGCGGCATTTTGTGGCCTCACGAGTGCCCCCTGCTGCGAGTCCCCCTTGCTGTGCTGGCCCTGGGCCTTTTCCCGGGAAATGTTTGGCCACTGCCACTGAGGTGCAGAGCGCCCCTCTCTGCGACATACTGTTTGTTCAAAAATGTACGACACTGTTTATGATGATATCTGTATATGAAAAATATAAACCTTTTTTTTGATCCAAATAAACCCGTAAACAAGTTGGGAACCCTTGGGATAAAAAATTCGTCCACAAAGGGCCGGGAAAAAATTTCGTATGTGTATTAAAAAACTGTGTGTTTTACAAAATGTAAAAGCACAAAAGGCTTAATTAACCTTGGGAAAAAAATTAGGCTACGGGAAAAAATGAATTTATTTTGGCGTTAAAAAAGGGATGGTTTTTTTTGTAGCACCCCAGCAAAACAACGTTTAAATTTAAACCCCCGGGATGTAATTGCCCCAAAAAATTGACCCCGCAAAAAACTGTAGCTTTTTTAGGTTTTAAAATTGGTGTTTTCTACCCCCAACAAAAAAGAGATACAGTTGTAATTAACCTTTGCTTGTGATTTTTAGGTTTCGGGAAAAAATTTTATATATTTTGGCGTTGAAAAAAGGGTTTCTTGGGTCAGCACCCCAGCAAAACAACGTTAAATTTAAACCCCCGGATGAAAATTGCGCAATAAAATTTTTGAGCAGCCAAAAATAAAGTGGTTTTTTGTATTGAAAAAACGTGTTTCTTTAAATGAATACAACGGGAATGGCTTGTCCACTTGGAAATTTAAGTATATGCGCTGAGGGAGCACAGGATTTCAGACCCAATACCCTAAAAATTTGAAACAAACTTAAGAGAACAGTCTCTGAGAAAAGCTAGACACCCCACAGAAATGCTAATAAAAAAAAAAATTTTTAGAAAGGGGTTTTCACCCGGGGCAGCACCTTCCTGATAAGCAAGTGAGGGGGGGAGCTCCGGCATCGCGCCCGGCTTATATAGTGGGGGGGAGGTCAAGAATCGCCGGTCTCTGATTGGCTTCACCTCTAAAAGTCATGCAGGATATCCCCTTTTCCCCCCCAGAGTGCTTTGCCCATGTAGCACCTGTGTTGCAGCCATTTTATCAATAAAAAGCACATTCGTTACCGAATTTCCCCAAAGTTCGACTTCGTTCCGAACCGAAGTTTTCCCCTGAAATTCTAAAGAATTTCCCATTCGTTAGAATCGATTGCCCTTTCTATGGAGGACCCCTGTGTTGAATGTTCGATCCGGTTATCAATTTCTCCATTAGTTGGTCCTGGGATTCATGTCTTTTGTTTCAAGGAGTTCATTTTCCTGGACTTGATATACTCAGGAACGGGGAGAAGAAAGACAAACCGATTATGGTGGAATACCTCTATGCAAATGTTGGTGACAGTATAAAATAGTGAGAACAATAATTAAGCTTTGTAGTTGAAGTTATTGCTCACCTTTTCCTGCTGTACTATTGGATCCGGACAGCAGGAATAAATAGCCTCCCTTAAATAGGGTTAATTGAAGATGGTTCCCAGATGGTGCGCCAGATGTAGTAGCCTTTATCCAAGGATGGATCAGGGTATGATAATAGGTGTTCTCCTCACGGTGCTTTCAGTTGGAAACTCTGAGCGAGTTTCAAACAAATCACACACGCCCCCTTCTGAGCACACACAGCTGAGAAACTGGATGCAGAAGGTATGAAATAAGATCATAGTAAAACCCTTTAAAGTTAGACATCATCTAGTACATCCCTTTCTGAGATACTAGTTCTATATATCTGTACACCCTTTGGATGGACCACTTTGTCCTCAACATGGACAAATCTAAACCTAACAAATCGCCAAAAAAACCCTGACCAGGGCTCGTCTGGCACACAAGCTTCCGCTCCAGTCACTCCACCACCTCTTTTCCTTCCTCCCTCGCTATCTGCCAACCAAGTAGATGTAGAAAGATAGGTAACAAATTGGAGACATTTCTCCCCCGTGTTTAATTAATATTGGTTAACGTAGTATAACAAAATGTATATATCACCCTTTTTGGTTGTGCTGATGTAAAGCACAACACTTATATACATATTACAGCAGTTTGTTGGAACTGTCTTAGTAATCAAGTGTTCGCTGCAGAGATTTCAGATTCACTTTCCCTCCTAGCGTCGGTGGTAAAATGTGTAGAGCATTCAAAAAAGGTCCGCGGAGGTGTCTCCTGTTATGGCCAACTCCGTCCAACGACCCAACTCTAAAGAAGCTGCTTAGGACTGGCTTCTTGTTATCCGATGAATTTTATTTTATTTTTTTTAAAAAGAATGCGTGTTTCATGTGACTTCTGTAACAATTCATCAGTTCCAATACAATCAAAGCACAAAAAAGGGCAGTCTCACTACACGGAAGGAGTAAAGAAATGTGTGCTGTGGCTTGTATAAAATTAAGGCAAACATATTAAAGTAGATCATATATGTAAAATTGATTTGGGGGTTTTAAAATATTGGGATGTACATATCCTACTCTTAAAATATAAATTAATACTTAATGATCAGATAGTTAAAAACGTGTATAAAGGTGGTAATATTTCTGTTCAACTGCGAGCTGGTTGAGTAACATCTAGTGGGCAAAATCGATGACGAGTTAAAAGATACTTTGTATTCAAAGTGTCTAATTTGTTTTTTGTAAATGTTAAACGGAGACAAGTTGCGGAAACTGGGGGTAAACGGAGACAGGCCATCTATAACTCAAAAGAATGGTATCTCAATCAAACCCCCATCCAAGTATCTTTACTCTGACATTTCTAAAACACTATCAAAGTACAGTAGGCAACAGGTCACTAACCAATAATCCTAATAAAGATTTAGAGCTCCTCAGAGAAAACAATCCAGGGATCATTGATAACGCCAAACCTGGCTATTCAGCTATTGTGCCTTTTGTAGAAGTTGTAGCCTCCACCAACAATCCTCCGTTCCTCTTGACTCCCAAACAATACAAGAAACTCATCAATGCATATTTTGCCCCCCAGCCAAAACAAAACAAAAAAAAAAAGCGGGGAAAAAAGAGCATGACTCCATACTAAACCTAAATATCAATAAAGGAGATATTGAAAAATCCAGTGCACACAGCCACATTCAGTCTGTCAAGATAGCTCTTCACAGAAAAAATAGTAATTAGATAAAAGCTTATTTTGTCCATCTATGAATGCTGACCCCTTTGCACTATTTAGTAACTTACACTAATCTGTCAGAGCTCACTTTGAGGTGATACTTTTGAAATAAGAACCCAAACAAAAATAACAAGGTGTCAAGCACCCTTCCAGGAAAGGGAAGCTGGTGGAGTACCCTAAAAACTCTGCAATCACAGGGACATCCTATTCAAACTCTCCTCGACCTAGTTTCTGGAGACTTCAGAAGTCCATTTGATAATAATGAAGGGAAACAATAAAATCAAGAAAAGATAATTGCAGTTTACAAATGAAAAGCAATTTGACAATAGCAGGAAGAAAAGCTCTCCAATAATTAAATAAAAATGAAAATATAGTGATCCGCAGTGCAGATAAAGGAGGGGGAATAGTTATGAATAGAGTATTACCATCTAAAAGCACGCGGTATACTGTTCAATATAAGCTACTACAAACGGCATGGGTGACCCTTTCACTGAGTCCCAAAAAGCATTTACATCTCTTCTCCAGGAAGTCTATACCAAAGGGGCAATCACCAAGGAAGAATAGTCCTTGATACAAATCCTGGTTCCTAAAAAAAACAAAAAAAACCTTCTACCATATTGCAAAATAACACCAACGTGAACCCCCCCCCCCCCTCCAAGGAGGCTTATTTCCGGTATCAATAGTTTGACTAGTGATCTGTCACACTATACAGATTTTTCTACAACCATATGTCAAAGGACTCAACAGCTATTTATTCTAGCTAGTGATTCAGATACGCCTATTTAACAATTCTAAATTCCTTTCCATCCCAATTTTTTTAATCACAATGGACATAGAAGCATTATATTAAAATATCAGCCATGATAAAGGGATCAAGCAGTTTCTGGGAAATGAGTCTTCTCTCAAAGCAACAAGTAGATTTTTCCTCTTCTCACGTCTCAGCTTTATTTTACACAATAATTTCTTTATGTAAGTACTGCCATGGGAACAAGAGTGGCACCCTCATATGCTAGTCTATTTATGAGGGTTTTTGAAAAGGAGCAAATTTATTCCAATAATCTTTCTGATAAAATCATACTATACAAGAGGTTCTTTGACTATTTTTCATTTGGGAAGGAATAAGATGTAGTGCTTAGTGTCTGTTGCCAAGACATATTCTAGTGTAAAACATAAACCTTAACATACAATTAAGATAAAAATTCGTAATTGCATGGGAGATAACCACAATCACCAAGTAAAAGATTTTACTACGTTTCTCAATTCTATGCTAATTGTTCCTTTCAGCCACCCCTTCATCATTACGTCACACTGAGTTCCCTAACCCTGTACCTGGAGCCTCCCCAAAGATCCTGCTAGTTGATGTTTTAGGTACCATGATTAGAGATGGGCGAATTGATTCTAACGAAGTGGAATTCCTTTAGATATTTCAGGAAAACTTACGGTTCTGAACAAGTCGAACTTTGGGGTATTTCGGGTTGAACGAAGTGTGCTTAATTGATTGAATAAAATATGGCTGGCGAGCACATGGCCTACATGGGGCAAAAGCACTCTGGGAGGAAGAAGGGCATAGCCTGCCTGACTTGTGCAAATAAGCCAATCGGAGACCGGCGGGATCAGTGAACGTCACCGCACTATATAAGTTCCGGGGCGCGACGCCGGGAGCTCAACACTCCTCTCACTGTACTGAACAGGGAAGGTCTGCTGCCGCGCTGATTGTGCAGCTCTCACTGAAGAACTGATTTTTATACAGCTTTTATGTGGGGTGTCTCAGCTTTTGCTCTCAGAGACTGTTCTCAATGTTCTATTTCTGATTTTTGGGGTATTGATCTGAAATCCCAGTGTGCGTCACTGCCGCTGCATATACACGTCAATATCCAAGTGGGATCTAAGGCCAGTTTCCTGTTTGTTATTCCATTTAAAGAAAACAGCGTTTTTTACAATACAAATACCACTTCATTTTTGGCTGCACATTCTATGCGCAATTTTTTACAATCCAGGGGTTAATTAAGCGTTGTTTTTGCTGGTTGTGCTGACCCAAGAAACCGTCATTTCAATGCCAAAATAACATACATTTTTTCCTGTAGCATAATTCACAAGCGAAGGTTACTTACAATTTTATCTCTTGTTGGTGTAGCCGTAAAAAACCCTTGTAACACGCTACAAAGCTACTAGTTTGTGTGCTCAAGTTCTTTTGCGCAATTTAAAATCCAGAGGTTAATTAGCGTTGTTCTTGCAGTTGAACTCAGTAAAAAAAACTTTGTTTTTTCACCGGCCACAGAAAGAAATTCGGTAGGCCATATATCAAATCCAAGGTTAATTTAAGCCGTTTGTGCTTTTATATTCAGTAAATACACAGAGTTTTATAAACGGCACATACAAGTCAATTATTTTCCTGCCCATGTTGGTGGAGCGCAATTTATATCCAAGGGTTACCCAAGCTTCTTAGTGGCTTCACTTGGCGACAAATACAGGGTGTGTATTTTATCAATCCCCATATAAGGAAATAGCTACATCAAACTGTGAGTCTGTACATTTAGAACAAACAGTATGTCAGACAGGAGAGGTGGCAGGCTCTTCCCCTGCGAGTGGCAAGGCACAAACATTCCAGCCCATGTCGCAGCACAGCAGGGGACCTCGCAGGCAGGGGTTCCACTCGGTGAGTGCACAACTGCCGCTGTCATCCTAGCGGCCGTGTGTTGACCAGCAACCCAAGGGTTTCTTGATTGTTGACTAGGTCATCCACTTCCTCCCAGATGGACATCTGACAACCCACCAAGAGTCCGTGGGATCGTCAGACACACCCTTAGTTGCAAGGCCGGGAGGGCGGGTCAGCGGACCCCCACCTGTCCTCACCCGCCGCTGTCCCATCCGGTTCCCTCAGCCAGGAATTCCTACTATGTGGTCTGGCTCAGCGCCACTATATAGCCAGGATGAACACTTTGAGGAGGGCAGTCAGCAGCACGTGGCAGCGAAGAAATGGGGCCAATATCTCTGCATCTTGCAGTAGGTCGGCAAAGTATAGATGTGGAGAGTGCAGGGAGGTCATGTTGTGAGGGTTCAGCTCTCATCAAAGAACCGGTGAATGAGTGACAGCAGTGACGATGAAACACAAATAGATGATGATTATGCCTGACGCGCACTTGGGAGCCGGTGAGGCAAAGGGCCTAATCATCGTCAAAGAAGAGGGCGGCAGCATTGCGCGTAAGCGCAAGACGGCGCAGCCAGCAAGTGGGGTCGTGTGGCCGTGAGTCAGCAGGATAGCAGCAGTGGAGGTCGGGAGCCAAGCGGCCACGGGGTAAAAAATAAAATCCCGCTTCGCAGGTCCAAGAAGGTAGCGGCACAGGGGCTAAGCGAGGCAAGCGGCGGCAGTATCACTCAGGCGGAGCGTTGGCGGTAAAATCCGATACTCGGCGTGGTGGCAGTTCTTGCTAAGACACCCAGGAGAGCGATATATGGGTATACTGTAGAATCTGTGGGCAAAAGTAAGCGTGGCCAGGGAGCTCAACGTTGGCACCCTACGGGCCCTGCGTCAACACACATGCAGGCGTCACCATCCGTGGCCTGGGAGAAACGTTGCTCAGATGTGGTGGTCCATCCTGCTGCCACAGTCAGCGCCAGTGGCACACATGCGAATTGCAAAGCCATCAAAGGCTCCACCACCTCTGCAGAAGGGAAGCAGTTTCTCTGACATCTCCCGGTCCAGATGCTCCTGCTCCCGCTACTCATGGCGCCAGCAGTCGTTCAGCGAGGCGATGCAAAGAGGACAACATATGCGTCCAACCATCCTAAGGTGCAGCACTGACCGTGCTCCTGTCCCCAAGTTGATGGTACTGCCGGCCCTTTCCTTTCCAAATGGGGTCTCTTGCACCATTACAGAGAAACTAAATAGGCTTGAGCCGAGCCGAGATGGGAGAGTCCGAAGCTGTAATTTCTTTTCCAAAAAGGGCAGTAACCAGCACTTCATTAAATATGTAGAACAGAAGGGTGGCGCAGTCCTTAAGCTTATTGGTTGTTCCAAGTGCACGCAGCGCGGACGTCTAGAGCTGGTAACTACGGTCAGGCCAGTACATGTCCTTTACGACCCACGATGGGTGAATGTGCCTTTCCAGGCCCAGGCACACCAACAACTTGGACAGGAGACCCGCATTCTCTCCTCCACGTTGTCAACTGCTGCTCCTGCGCCATGTCCGCCTCCCACCTCCACCACCATCTCAGCTCCACAAGTAACTGCCCATCATACCACATCGATGTAGGGCACAGTGGTGGTCATGCCAGTTCTACACCTGGCATGCCCTCGGCGAACGAAGTCACACAAGAACGGGAGAACTGCTCCGCGTCATGCAGCAAGAAAATCGATGTGTGGCTTTCTTCCCGCGCCAACTGCCAAATATCGGAACCATTGATGACTGACAATGGAGGAACATGTGACCGCGCTGCAACTGAGGAGGATGTCCATGCGCCCGCATGGCGCAAGTGTATAAATCTGGTTGTGAAATAGGTTCCTGAAGTCTTCCACCGCTCTTCAGAACATTCTGAAAATGGCCAGGAAACTGTGCATGCACTTTATCCATTCGTACACAGCCCGGAACCCCCACCTCGAGTTGCAGCGCCAGCAACGGCCTCCCCCAACACACTCTGATATGCGATGTTTCCACCCATTGGAATTCCAGCCTGTGCATGTTGGACCGACTGATGAACAGAGAATAGGCATTAACGATTTTTTGATGATCCAGGCAGACAGAAGTACTCCCCTGTGTAACTTTGATGTCAGCCAGTGGCAGCTCATGCGTGACACCTGCCGTTTGTTGAGGCATTCGAGGAGGCGACGTTATTTGTTAGTCGCCAGGACTACGGGATGAATAACTTCATTCCACTGCTTCATGTCCTGGAACAGATGCTGAAAAATCTGTCTGGGCAGGGGACTGGAGACGTGGCGACTACATCTCGCGGCGACATGAGTCCGGTGGGGACTGAAATGGAGGAAGAGGAGGAGGAGGAAATTGGAGCAGAAGCATTGTCTGGTGAAATTAGTGGATTTTCTACCCAGGTGACAAGAGAGGAGGAGGAGCAGGAGCAGCTGGAGGAGGTGGATGGAGATGAGGAAGACTAGACAGATGACCCCCAAGAACCGTGGAAGTATACAGTGTAAAGGGAGACAGGGAGCCCCTCGGAGACACTTTTGCAGATGGCCCGCAGCATGCTTATTTGCCTGGCTAGTGACTGCCGAATAGTCAGCATCCGGCAGAGGGATGACTTCTGGCTCTCCACCCTATTGGACCCTCGCTACGGTCCAAAATGGGAGCCTTTTTCCAGCTATTGAGAGGGAGGACAAACTCAAATACTATAGGGAAATCCTCCGTAATCAGTTGGCCGCTGCCTAGGTGCGGCATCGTCCCTCCTTGACAGGTTCTGACCGGGGGGTTCCTCAGCGCTCACGTACTACTGCCGCGGCTGCTGGGGGAAGGTGGTGGGGTAGGAGCAGTACCAGCTCCATCAGCAGTAACCTAAGTCTGGAGTCACTGATGAGCAGCTTCCTTCACCCGCCTAGTGAGGACGGTAGTCGCCAGCAGCAGCAGGACCAGGAGCAGTACCTGAACCAACAGATGGTGGCCTACTTGGACAGCACTCTGCCACCCCAGTTAGAAGATCCGCTGGACTACTGGGCAGCCAAACTGGATGTGTGGCCGCAACTTGCCGAGTTTGCAGTGGAGAAGCTGTCCTGCCCGGCCAGTAGTGTGGCATCAGAGCGGGTGTTCAGTGCGGCGGGGGCCATTGTTACCCCAAGGAGAACCGCTTGTCCACAGGAAATGTGGAACGACTGACCTTTGTCTAGTTGAATCTGGCGTGGATCGGGGAGGATTTCCACTCACCTATGCCTTTGGCGTCTGACTTCTTCTGCCATGACGCCTCTCCCAAACTGTGAGATATGAGTCTGGGTTCTAACTACCTGCCTCTGCCACTATTTTGATGCCGCATCCCGCCTGATGCCACACATCTGCTGACTGTTTCTCCATCTGCCGACCAAACCATCTTTACCAGGGACTGGTTTTGCCACCCACCTCCACACTCTGTCATTGTGCCACTGTCTGACCTCATGCTGCTGCCGTGACCTCCACACTGTGTCATTGTGCCACTCTGTGACCTATTCCTGTTTTTGCCACCTCCAGAATGTCATTGTGCCACTGTCTGACCTCATGCTGCTGTGGCTGCCGCCGTCACCTCCACACTCTGTCACTAATGTTGCCACCTGAGCTCTCAGCTTGTTTTTTTCCAGCTTTCTCTGGCATGACTTTATCAGGCAACATTCCCGCTTCAGTTTTTTTGTCAGTTTTGCCCTTTTATAGTGAAGCGATTCTAAGAGCGGCAGCAGTCATGTGCGTGTCATACTAAAACACAACATTGTATGAAGACCAAACCAAGCTCCCTCTTCATATTTAAGCATGGCACAACATTCTACAGCACCCTGCAGGCTCTGTGCAGCCTGGAAATAGCTGTTTTTTTAACGTGATTCGTGCCGAAGTAATTCGGAACGAAGTTATTTTTTGCCGAGAAATTTGGCGAAGTGAACGAAATGAATTTCGGGAAATTTGCCCATCTCTTACCATGATGTTCCCAAAAATGATTGCATAAAACTTTGTATCTCAGTATCTGATAAGAAAGCAGAAATAAAACGTTGCTGTTTGCGCTTCTTTATTATAGACCATGGCAAGTTTGTCCATCCGCAGATAGTGTTTAACTACCGAAATCCCCGTAGTGATTGACGGGATCTGAGGTTCTAGCCAACAGCTTAATAAACAGTGCTTAAGATAACATGCGGGACTTTATTACAATGTTTGACTTTTTCTACCATCATCACCGGGAAGTTGTGAAATAGGATCTGTAATGGATCCATCGGTATGATGATAGAAAGCTTGGTTTTTAGTAACTGAGTCTGTTCTAGCCAAAACTTTTGGGTTGCTGGGCATGACCATATACAATGTTTCAGGTCAGTAAGAGATAGAGAACATTTTTGGCACGCCGTGATCCCATTTGGAAAAGACTGATGTGGCAAGATATTGAAACCATAAATAGCCCTGTGCGCTGATCTAAAGTAGGTATCCCTCCAGGAATCGTTCACCAGGGCCTTCCTAATTTGTTTCCAACCTTCAAGAACCCCTTCCCTTATATCAATGTCTAGAAAGTCATGGTGCCATCTCCCAAAAATATTCAGTTTCACGTGGCCACCGAAGGTTGCTATATAGACGTGACAAAGTATGTTGTGACGCCGCATCTCTCAGTAATGCATCAAACAGGTTGGGCTTAGTCACTTTTGAAAGGTCCCCGATCTTAGATTGTAGGAAACTTGTTATTTGTTTATTTGCCGGAAACTGAGAGTTGCTAAAATTATATTTCGACCGAATCTCCCCAAATGTGTAGAATCTATTTTCCTGACTGTTTATCAGTGATATTGCTTTGTCCAAGTACTTGGAACTCCATTGGATTAAACTTGTTAAACCCTGCCCCGTCACAAACTCTGGATGTCCCTGCCATGTCAGGTACCTACTGGATAGGTATGGGAGTTTGAAAAGCTTTCTGGCAGCTTTCCAGGCACTTATCGTGTCACTCGCCACCAAGCTGTGTTTGGCCACACAGGGAAGTACCCTATAGGGTGTAGGCAACAGGGCAGTGAGATTCCACGGGGCTACAAGACCGGATTCCAGTGCCGTGTTTGAAAAGTAGGAGGAACCTTTTACCCAGTCTATGCCATGTCTAAGTAATGCTGCCAAATTTTAAGTGCGAATGTCCGGGAGGTTCAACCCTCCTTTGTCTTTTGGCAGCATCAATTTTGCCAATGCAATTCTCGGGCGTTTGTCTCCAGATAAATTTAGTGAAAGCCGATTTAAGTGTATTTACATAGGTATGCTTCAATAGTAGTGGGATTGTTTGAAGATGATATAAAATCCTTGGGAAACTGATCATTTTGATTAGGTGACAACGGGCTAATAGGGGTAGTGGTAATTGAGACCAGCCTTTTAGTTCAGAACAGATTTTGTGGATCACTGGCGGGAAATTAAGATTATGCAAGGAATCTGGTGTTTTCCCTATTTTAATGCCTAAGTACGTGATAGTTTTCTGCACAGAAACTGGGAGATGTTGCAATGATCTCGAAGGCACTGATCCTGGGGGTGTAAGGTCCAGTATTTCTGATTTATTGATGTTGATTTTGAAGCCTGAACTGACACCAAACCTATTCAAAGTATCAATTGGATATCTTTAATGGGGTCTGCGCAAAAAAATATTAGGTCATCTGTGAACATTGCAATTTTTAAACATTGATTACCTACTTTTATGCCCCCAAATTCGCTCAGTTTGTTTATGTATCTTGCCAATGGCTCTATTGCTATGTTGAAGAGCATGGGTGACAAGGGACATCCCTGCCTCGTCCCTCTCCCAAGGGTAAACGAAGAAGACAAGAAGCCCGGAATGGCTATCCTTTCCAAAGGGTTGCTATATAGAGAAGAGATATATTGTCTGTAGGGACCTTCAAAGCCCATTGTGTCCAGCACTTTACCCATCCATTCCCAGCTCACACTGTGAAAGGCCTTTTCAGCATCTTTTGACAGCAGAGCTGGGAAGGAATGTCTGCGAGGATGGACTTTAATATTGTCCAGGACAGTCAGGACCTTGTGGATATTTGTTATTGCAGACCTATGCTTGACAAAACCCACCTGGTAACCTTGGATCAATTCAGGCAACAAAGTCGCCAGACGATCTGCTAATATTTTAGATAATATCTTGATATCTTCATCTATGAGTTATATTGGATGGTACGAGTTTGGTATGGTGTGGTCTTTTCCTGGCTTCGGAAGTACCCGAATATAAGCCTCGTTCATATAGTAATTGGGATTGCATTACCCTGAAGAAAGGAGTTATAAAGGGAAACCAACGTGGGCGAAATTTCTGGGAGAATTATCCTAAAGAACTCCGCAGTGTAACCATCAGGCCCCAGAGCTTTTTGGTTGGCCATTTTTTGAATTGTTTACCTAAGTAAGGCCTCCGTTATAGGGGCTCCTAGGAACTCCCTGTCCTCCTGCGTCAGTGTGGGAAGCCCTCTATCTTTTAGCCAAAAACTAGCTTCTTCCTGATTCATGTCTGATGGACGATATAAGTCAGAGTAAAATTAAAAAAAAATGTTTACAATGTTTTCTCCGGTAAATTTTATATTCCCTGCTTCATATTTTAAGGAGTAAATTGTATTTTGGGTCTGTGTACCTTTAGCAAGTCTAGCTAACAGTTTCCTGGGTTTGTTGCTGAAATGTGAAAAGTTTGATAATCACGGAGTGATTTCTTTGAACGTTCCCTTTGAGCCAGCCAATATTCATATTCCCCTCTAGTACTTTTCCATTTATCCCCGGTATCACTATTGGGATGAGTTTGGAAGGGTATGCAGTGTCTGACTGGGGGGTCTGCGGCCCACAGGGGAGTTTATCTTGGGGGCCCACCCTACTGTACATGAAAATATTACCGGCCTCTCGCACATTAATGCGCCCATTTTACCACGTAATAGTGTGCAAAACAGAACTGTATTGTGTAGCACGATAGCAAGTTAGTCACACATTTGTCAGTCTAACATGTCATAGACACAGGGCTAAGTAGCTCCATCCCTATCCCCCTCCATCCACATACAATATCCCCCTCCTTCCACATACAATATCCCCCTCCAAAAGTCCACATACAATAACCCCTCCACGTTTCCCTTGGTCATGCACCTCGCCACCTTCTAAAATAAACACCAGCGAGAAAGTAGAAGTGTAACTCCTATCACAGGGTCAGGTGTCTCCTCACTCTTACAATCAGGGACACGTGTACGCTGCCACTATACTAGTGCCGATATAACTGACAACACCGCCATGTGGAGACCATATAGTGGTCAGACACCAGCTCAGGTATAACCTAGAACACCAGCATATAGAGACCACATAGAGAGACACCAGCTCAGGTATAACCTACAACACTGCCATATAGAGACCACATAGTGGTCAGACACCAGCCCAGGTATAACCTAGAACACCAGCATATAGAGACCACATAGAGGTCAGACATCAGCTCAGGTATAACCTACAACACCACCATATAGAGACCACATAGAGGTCAGACACCAGCTTGGCTCACATCACATTACAGTGAATACAGCACTGATCCAATATAGAAGTAAAATAACCCCTGAAATCAGGGACTCACCAGAGACGTCTTATCTGATGAGTCGTTCTCGTCTCTCATGAGTCGTTCTTATTCCCTTTTCTTCTGCATCCGTTCCGCACCGCCATGATGACTTGTCCCGGCCACCATTCATCCCTGCAGAAAATACACACAAATATCTTACAATCCTCAATTTTCCAGCATCTCTTTACCTATTCCCACCTCTGTACAAACTACCCAGGGGTGGGAGAGCGGGTACAAGCCTAACTTAGAGGCCTAGTATCCTAAGGGGTTGGAGGGTGGGGAGAGGATTAACCCCCTGGAGATAATGCTACAACTATGGGCTGCTGCCCTCTCATTTATATTACCAGGTAGACAGGCAGTTAGGGGTGTCCTTTAGGTAGTATACAGGCAGTTAGGGGTCTCCTTTAGGTAGTATACAGGCAGTTAGGGGTCTCCTTTAGGTAGTATACAGGCAGTTAGGGGTCTCCTTTAGGTAGAATACAGGTAGTTAGGGTTCTCCTTTAGGTAGTATACAGGGCAGCTAGGGGTCTCCTTTGGTAGTATACAGGCAGTTAGGGGTCTCCTTTAGGTAATATACAGGGAGTTAGGGGTCTCCTTTTAGTAGTATACAGGCGTTTTGGGGTCTCCTTTAGGTAGTATACAGGCAGTTATGGGTCTTCTTTACGTAGTATACAGGCAGTTAGGGGGCTCCTTTAGGTGGTATACAGGCAGTTAGGGGGCTCCTTTAGGTAGTATACAGGCAGTTAGGGGCTCCTTTAGGGAGAATACAGGCAGTTAGGGGTCTCCTTTAGGTAGAATACAGGCAGCTAGGGGTCTCCTTTAGGTAGTATACAGGCAGCTAGGGGTCTCCTTTAGGTAGTATACAGGCAGCTAGGGGTCTCCTTTAGGTAATATACAGGCAGTTAGGGGTCTCCTTTAGGTAATATACAGGCAGTTAGGGGTCTCCTTTAGGTAGTATACAGGCAGGGATCTCCTTTAGGTAGTATACAGGCAGTTAGGGGTCTCCTTTAGGTAGTATACAGGCAGTTAGGGGTCTCCTTTAGGTAGTATACAGGCAGTTAGGGGTCTCCTTTAGGTAGTATACAGGCAGTTAGGGGCCTCCTTAAGTAGTAAAAAAAAAAAAAAAAGAAAAGCAAAAAAACCCCAAACAGTCACTTACTTCGCACCCGCTACGGCTCCCGGCCGCTCCGATCTCCGCACCGCCCTAGCGCCTTCAGCCTGCCAGGGAGAGCAGCGGAGAAGTTTTTTTTGCCCAATAGTACTGGGGACTAGATGCAAGTAGAATACCAGCAGCCGCCCCCCTCATGCATGGAGGGTGTGCGAGCGGCTGTCTTACGGGTGTTTTTGCATCTGTATGGTACTGTGGCTTTTTTGCATGCCATGTGAATAGCTGTCAAATTAAGGTGCAGCTTTCTGTACACCTAGTGGAGAGATGTATGGGTTACCACCTATTAGCTGCACCTGGGTGTTTTTCTTTAGTGGCATGGGGGGCTTGTGCTGCCTCTGTGCTGTGTTCAGTCTCATCTTAGCTTTTCTAGCAGTGAGTATGGCCATGTTTCTGTTTTCTCATTTAATTTAGTTGCCACTAGTTTCCTCTTTGCTGTTATATGGGAGATGAGTCTCCCCCGTAATACCACCTTCGCCGTTTCCCAGAAAAGGTGAGGGGTTGCTTCATGTTCTGAGTTTGTTTATATTCAAGCCACCAACCCCGCAAACAATTGCCGAAGTCCTCTCCGTTATAAAGATATGATGGGGAAACGCCATATATATTCTGATCCCCTTGGGGTAATATCACTGATTTCCAGCATAATTGGAGTATGGTCCGATATCACCCGGTCTCCAAATGTCGCTGCGGTCACTCTATTTGACATCGGAGCGGCGGTCAACAGATACTCTACGCGGGACCATGATGTATGAGGGGGGGGGGTTAGAAGAAGGTATACTCTCTTCCTTCTGGATGGAGAGTCCTCTATACATCGGTTAAGTTAGCTTGCTCCAGGAAATTTCCAAGAACTACCTTGTTTGATTTTTTTCGTTTTATCCTCTCTGGCATAATGAACTGTGTTGAAATCGCCACCTTCTATTTTAAGTGAAATCTCGTCAGTGAGAATTCTCCCTGATAAAGTTTGGAAAAAAATTTTGTTTTCCAGACTCGGGGTATAAACATTGTATAATGATAAATATTGTTAGCTTTATAAGTCTACCTTCAGAGTCATGCAAGTGATCTATTATTTTGTGTGCCAAATTTTTATGTATCATGATGATCACTCTCTTATTAATCCAAGAGATTAATCCAAGAAATCCTTCTTTCACATATAACACCGGTTAATTCAAAACAAGGAAATCTGTCAGGACCTCTCAAATCCTCTCAGACCATTTCACTATAATAAAGATCGCCAAATCACTCTTCCGTGACACTTATAATATTTTCATCCTTTAATTGCTCTTGTACGTACAAACACTGTACAGCAATTAAAACATTTGTTCAATGTGAACATTAACCATTTATGGTGAAGCATAAAAAGTCCAACCTTATGTCTTGAAAGCTGATACAGGCGCGAAGTACACTATAGCTGCTGGCGTGTGTTCGCCATAGCTCTCCTGCTTGTTAGCACAACTGCTACATTTCGAGGTCCGCATCCTTCGTCAAGCATGCCGGGACTATTGTGTAACTATATTTATACAGATCACAATACAATTAAAAACAACTAAAAACAATGTTGCAGATAGGATAGATTACTCAAGTTTATATATAACATACTTGAATTATTTTTACCACTTCTACTACATCTATTTTCTATCCTATGTTGCCATCCCTACGAGCTTAGGAGGATTGTCATAGGTATATGCTCCATTTACACTCTTCATTCATACCCTTTGGTGTTAGGGTTTCCAAAGAGTTAATCCAAAAAACTTCTCTTTTTAATAACTGAGTAGTAACGTAGTCATCACCTCCTGTTCTGATTTCCTCTAATACACACCATTTTAAATCGCACACATTGTGCGCCAGGTTTCGCCAGTATTTTGATGAATAAAATAGTCGGAGTATGTCGTCCACAGTAGTCTCAGCCACAATATTATATTGAGGCTGAGATTTGTGGATGGCGACATATTCATGCTGTGGAGTGGGTCGGAAATAGAATTGGAGGGATTTAATACATTTTTGAATAATATTAATCCACTATTAGAGTTTACTGAGACAAAACATCCTAGTAAGATAAACTATTTAGATGTTACAATAAACAAAGAAGGAGCTAGATTAAAAACATCCCTATATTCAAAACCAGCAGATAGGAATAATCTACTGAGAAAAGACAGCCATCATGCCCCTAATACATTTAAGGGCATTCCAAGAGGGCAATTCTGTAGAGCATGAAGAATATGTACTACAGTGGAAGAATATGGTGATCAAAGTGAAAAAATAGTGAGGAAATTAGTAACACGCGGGTATGATGAACAAAATGTACGGAAAGTGAGTGAAGAAGTAGGTAGAATACCAAGAGAATAAATACGTAGGAGTAAAAAAAAGGTACAAAAAGAGCGTAGACTAGACTTTGTATCTAAATATGATAAACATGCTAATCTTATCAGAAGTTGTATATTTAAAAACTGGAAGATCCTACAGAGTGACCCTACCTATAAACAACTATTTTGTGAAAAACCCAGATTCCTATACAGGAAAGGTAAAACTGTGGGCAACTATATAATGAGCAGATATACAGGAAACGCAACATGTGACTAAACAACAATTCTTAAACACTCAGAAGCGAGGAACATTTCCATGTCTCTGATGTCAAAACTGTCATAGTATCATTAGAGGAAGTACGATTAATCATCCTTCAAAAGGATATGAGAT
This sequence comes from Phyllomedusa bahiana, assembly GCA_025379985.1. NCBI lineage: Eukaryota > Metazoa > Chordata > Amphibia > Anura > Hylidae > Phyllomedusa > Phyllomedusa bahiana. The sequence goes on from JAODAL010021592.1 coordinate 20,715, forward strand.
TAAGATAAAAGGTTTCTTCACATGCAATACAGAAAGGGTGATATATATGCTAAAGTGCCCTTGCGACATAGCATATATTGGACAAACCTCTAGAAAAATGAAAATACGTTTAAATGAACACAAATCACAAATTAGGTTGTTTAAAACAAAAATGCAAAAAGAAAAGGAAGATACACAGAATGAGGGCAAAGCAACTAAGATGAATAGTAGAAAATTTGGAGAAACCACAGTAGCATGCCATTTTTTTCAACACCAGCACAAAGTGTGCGATTTAAAATGGTGTGTATTAGAGGAAATCAGAACAATAGGTGATGACTACGTTACTACTCGGTTACTAAAAAGAGAAGTTTTTTGGATTAACTCTTTGGAAACCCTAACACCAAAGGGTATGAATGAAGAGCGTATATCTATGACAATCCTCCTAAGCTCGTAGGGATGACAGCATAGGATAGAAAATAGATGTAGTAGAAGTGGTAAAAATAAAACTGATTCAAGTATGTTATATATAAACTTGAGTAATCTATCCTATCTACAACATTGTTTTTAGTTTTTTTTTAATTGTATTGTTATTAGAGATGGGCGAATTTCTCAAATTCGATTCGGTCACTTCACCGAATTTTCCGACAAAAAAAAATTCGGTCCGATTACTTCGGCACGAATTGCATTAAAAAGCAGCTATTTCCAGGCTGCACAGAGCCTGCAGGGTGCTGTAGAACGTTGTGCCATGCTTAAATATGCAGAGGGAGCTGGTTTGGTCTTCATACAATGTTGTGTTTTAGTATGACACGCAGATGACTGCCGCCGCTCTTAGAATCGCTTCACTATAAAATTCCCTGGGCAAAACTGACCAAAAAACTCAAGCGGGAATGTAGCCTGATAAAGTCATGCCAGCGAAAGCTGGAAAAAAACAAGCTGAGAGCTCAGGTGGCAACATTAGTGACAGAGTGTGGAGGTGACGGCGGCAGCCACAGCAGCATGAGGTCAGGCAGTGGCACAATAACATTCTGGAGGCGGCAAAACAGTATTAGGCCACAGAGTGGCACAATCACACAGTGTGGAGGTCACGGCGGCAGCAGTATGAGATCAGGCAGTGGCACAATGACATTCTGGATGAGGCAAAACAGAATTAGGCCACAGAGTGGCACAATCACACAGTGTGGAGGTCACGGCGACAGCAGTATGAGTTCAGGCAGTGGCACAATGACATTCTGGAGACGGCAAAACAGTATTAGGCCACAGAGTGGCACAATCACACAGTGTGGAGGTCACGACAGCAGCAGCATGAGGTCAGGCAGTGGCACAATGACATTCTGGAGGCGGCAAAACATATTAGGCCACAGAGGGCACAATCACACAGTGTGGAGGTCTTTGACAGCAGCAGCATGAGATCAGGCAGTGGCACAATGACATTCTGGAGGTGGGAAATCAGGGGGAAGCCACAGACTGGCACAATGACGGAGAGCGGAGGTCACGGCGGCAGCAGAAAGAGGTCAGGCAGTGGCACAATGACAGTGTGGAGGACATGGCAGCAGCCACAGCAGCAGCATGAGGTCAGACAGTGGCACAATGACACAGTCTGGATTCACGGCAACAGCAGAAATGAGGTCATAGATTTGGCACAATGACAGAGTGTGGAAGGTGGGTGCATACCAGTCCCTGGTAAAGATGGTGGTAGGCAGATGGAGAAACGTCAGCAGATTTGTGGCATCAGGCGGGTGGCGGCATCAGAATAGTGGCTGAGGCAGGTATTTAAACCCCAACTGACGCCTAAGGCATTGGTGGGGTGAAATCCTAGGCCGTTTCCACGCCTGGATTCATCTTGACAAAGGTCAGTCGTTTCCACATTTCCCGGGGACAAGCGGGTTCCCCCTTGGGGTAACGAGGGCCCCCGCCGCATTTGAACACCCGCTCGATGCCAAAACCTTTTGGGCCGGGCAGGCCACTTTTTAACACGCAAACTCGGCAAGTTGCGGCCCCCCAAAACCTTTTTGGCTGCCCAGTGCCAGCGGATCCCCAACCCTGGGGTGGCAGAGTGCGGGCCCAAAAGTGGGCAAAAACCGTGGTTAAAGGGACTCTCCGGGTTCCTGCTGCTGTTTGGTGACTGCCCTCCTTACTAGGGGGGGTAAAGGGAAGCTGCCCCATCATGACTCCAAACTGGGTTTACTACTGATGGAGCGGTATTTAGCTCCTACCCCCCCCCCCCTTTCCCCCCAGCACCCCGGGGGCAGTAGTACTAGGTTTGAAAACCCCCCCGGTCAGACCTTTCAAGGGGCCCGATCCCGCACTTTAGGCACGGCCCAATGTTACGGGGGAAATTTCCCTATAGAAATTTGAGTTTGTTTTCCCCTAAATACGGGAAAAAAGGCCCCCCAATTTTGGACCGGTAGCGAGGGCCCCAATAGGGGAGAGCCAAAGGGCCCCCCCTCTCCCCGGATGCGACTATTCGGCTTCACTAGCCGGAAAAATAAGCACAGGGCCATCTGCACAAGTGACTCCGGGGGTTTCCCCTGCCCCCATTTCCACTGAAAATACTGCCACGGTCTTGGGGTCATCTGCCTCTCTTCCTCTCTCCATCCCCCTCCCCCAGCTGCTCCTGCTCCTCCTCTCCTTTTCACCTGGGGAGAAAACCCCCTCAAATTTTACCAGACAATGCTTCTCCCTAAAGCCTCCTCCTCCCCCTCCATATTTTAGTCCCCCCCCGGACTCATGTCGCCGGGAAAAATGTAAATTTGGGCCCCGTCCCAGCCCCCGCCCAACAAAATTTTTTCCCGCATCTTTTCCAGGAAAAATGAAGCGGGGAAAATTATTTTAATTTCCCCTAAATCCCCGGCGAGACAAATAACTTTGCCTCCTCGAAAGGCCTCAACAAACGACAGCTGTCACGCATGAGCTCCATTTGGCGGGACAAAAAGGGACCCAATGGGGGGGGAGTACTACTTTCTGCCGGGATCATAAAAAAATCTTTAAATGGCCTTTTTTCTGTTCATAAAGTCGGTCCAACATTTGCAGGTTTTAATTTAAAGGGGTTTTGGAAAAAACGCATTTTTAAGGGGTGTTTTTGGGGGGGCCGTCTGTCGCGCAACTCGGGGAATTTTTCCCTGGCTTTGTACGAAGGATAAAGTGCATCACATTTCCCCGGGGCCATTTTCAGAAGGGGTTTCTGAAGATCGGTGGAAGACTTCAGGACCCCTTTTCAAAAACCCAAATTTAACACGGCGCCATCCCGGGCGCTGGACCACCCCCTCCTCGTGCAGCGCGGACCCCAAATTTCCCCCCCTTTGTCCGTCACCAGGGTTTCCGTTTTTTGCAGTTGGGCCGGAAAAGCCACACATCGATTTTTTGCTGAAAGACTCGGAGTTTTTTCCCCCCCCTGTGTAATTTCTTTCGCCGAGGCAAGCCAGGTTAAAACTGCTTTACACCGCTTTGCCCTACACATTTGGAAATGATGGGGGCAGTACTTTTTGAGCTGAGATGGGGGGGGGAGGGGGGAAGGCGGACTTTGGCGAAAGGTCCCAACAGTTTCCCAACGGGATGAAAGCCTCTCCTTTCCAAGTTGTTGGGTCCCCGGGGGCGGGAAGCACTTTCCCACCCAGGGGGCCAAAAAAAGGACATGTAAGGGCCCGGGAACCGAAAAAAACAGCCCAGACATCCGCGCTCCCAATCACCTTGGACCCAAACCCGGGTTATCTCCGGGCCCACAGGCCTGCTGTCTAGGGGTTTTTTTTGATTCTGATCTGACCTTCTCCCCAATATCCAATCCCTTGCCCGCTCCTTCACCTGCCCTCAAAAAAAACTCCAAAACCTCCATTTCTCACTGGGAAACACTCAAACTCTCTTTACGCTCTTATTTTTTCCCTCTCTTACTACTGCAACTCCTTCTTTTTCGTCTCCCTCCTGCAAACTCCCCCCTCCCAATCGTCCGAATGCAGCAGCCGGCTTTTTCTTTCTCTCCAGCCGCTATACTGATCCCAAACCCTTTGCAGTCACGCACGGGTTTGCCCATCCATACAGGATACAGAAAAAACTCACACCCCTCACCCAAAAGCTTCCACAGCGTTGCTCCTCCCTACATTCCTCCCTAGTCTCTGCTCCCACCCTACCGTACTCCTCCTGCTGATATCAGACACTTTCCCTCAATCATCCAACCTCCCTCCCGCCTACAAGTTTTCACACTGCGGCACCATTCTCGGGAAAAAAGCTACCGGGGGCGTCGGGCACATTCAAAACCCTCACAGTTTAAGAGGGCCCTGAAAATACATCTTCCGGTCTGGCCCCCCCAAGACCCTAACTCTATCCACACATCTGTCACTCCCTGCACTTGGGCACTCACAGGCATTTACTGTAAAATGTACAGCCCTGGGTGCGGGTTCATCCCATTTTTTTCCCTTTAAACCACCCCCTATTATGAAAATGGCCGGCCCATTGTAAACTTGGACTTCTTTCCGTAAGTTTTTACCCATACACCCAATAATTGTAAGCTCTCACAGCAGGGCCCCCCACACCTTGGCTTATTTGTAAGTACTTTTTTAAAGTTTAAAAACTGTAAAGTTTCCCCCTTTAATTTTTAAAGTGCTGCGGAATTGTTGGCGCTATAAAATAAAGATTATTATTTTTAAATTATAAAAGCTCAAGGACGACCCACCTCGTTCTACATATTTATGAGTGCTGGGACCCTGCCTTTTGGAAAAGAAATTACGGCTTGGAATTCCATCTCGGGTCGGCACAAGCCATTAGTTTTTCTGAATGGGGCAGAGTCCACCATTTGGGAAAAGGGGGGGACTGCAATACCAACAAATTGGGCGGGGGCAAAAGGGCAGCTGCTGCACCTTAGGTGGTTGGACGCATACTGTTGTCTCTTTGCAATCCCTCCTGAACGACTGCTGGCGCCATGAGTAGCGAGGAGAAGGAGAAATTTTGCCCCGGGAGATGCAAAGAAAAACACTCCCTCTGCAAGGTGGTGGAGCCTTGACGGGCTGAAAATGGCTTTGCTTTCCACTGGCCTGTTGCTGCCGGGGGCAGGATGGACCACCACATTTTTGACCCCAACTTTCCCCCGGGCCCCCCGGAGGGGGTTTTTCAGTTTTTGACGCGGGGGCCGGGGGTGCCAACGTTAGCTCCCGGCCCCCGGTTTTTCACTTTCGCCCCCCAAATTCTACTTTAAAACCCTATTGGGCTCCTCCGGTGCCCTTGGGCAAAGAACTGCCACACCGCCAGAAATGGGGATTTTCCCGCCAACTCTCCGCACGATTGACTATTTGCCGCCGCTGCCCCCTGGGGCCCCTTTCCCCGCTACTTTCCTTGGACCTCGAAGGGGGTTTTTTTTAACCCCGTGGCCGCTTGGCCCCGACCTCAAAACTGCTGCTATCCTGCTGACCAGGGCCACAAAACCCCACTTGCTGGCTGCGCGGGCCTGCCTGACCGAAAACTGAGGGCCCTTTTTCTCCTGACATGATGAAGCCCTTGCCTCACCCCGGCTCCCAAGTCGTCGGCAAACCCATCATCAAATTTTTTTTTTCCCCGTCACTGCTGTCCTCATCACCGGTTTTGGGTACCGGGGTTTGACCTCTCCCAACATAAACCTCCCACCCACCCCAAAAAAATTTTTTTTTCCTTTTCCCGGGCCCCCCCCCCAAAAAAAGGGGGGGGAAAAAATTGGGAAATTTTTTGAAAGGGATGGGGGGGGGGGGGTAAAAAAAATGTTAAAATAAATTGTTTTTTTGGGGGGTTTTTTTTTTTTGGGGGTTTTTTGGGGGGGGGGGGGGAAAAAAATATTTTAATTTTGGGGGTTAGGAAAAAAAAAATTGGGAAAAAATTGGGGTTTTTGTGTTAAAGGGTTTAAAATTTTTTGCCGAAAAAATGGCCCAAATCCCAAACAAATTTGGTTGGTCTAGGCCCCCACCACTCTTGGCTGGGTTGCCCAGATGTCTTTCTGGGGGGAAAGAGGATAACCTAGAAACCCAAAATCAAAAACCCCTTGGGGTTTGCTGAACAACACACGGGGGGGGCCCCTCAAAGGATCCCGGGCATTTGGGTTGGCCTCCCCGGTGCCCCCGGCTGCGACGTCCCCCTTGCTTTTCTGGCCCCCGGGGCCTGTTCCGGGAATGTTTTTTGCCCATTTCCCCACTCCAGGCAGAGCCTCCCCCCCTTCTCTGCTGACATACTTTTTTTGTTTTTTAAAAATGTACAGACACTTTTGATGATATCTGAAATAGATAAATATCCCACCCTTTTTTGGGGGATTTCCAAATGAACCCATTAACAAGCTTTGGTAACCCTTTGGGTATAATTTGCGCTCCCCCAAATTGGGCCCCGGAAAAAATTTTTCTTTTATGTTGCGTTTTTAAAAAAACTGTGGTTTTTTTCTAAAATTTAAAAACACAAACCCGGCTTAATTAAAACCTTTGGACATGAATTTGGCTTTCAGGAAAAATGAAAAAATTTTTGGTTTGAAAAAGATGGTTTATTTTTTGTCACACACCAGGGAAAAAAAACCTTAATTAAACCCCCGGGTGTAAATTTCGCCAAAGAATTGAGCCCCACAAAAAAGTAGCTTTGGGAAACCCTGTTACAATTGCCTTTTTTTCTAAACCCCCACAACAAGAGATACAGTTTTAATTAAACCCCTTTGCTTGGGGAATTTTGGCCCAAAGGAATAATTTTATATTTTTTGGGGTTGAAAAAACGGGTTTTTTTTGGGGGCAGCACACCAGCAAAAAAACCTTTTAAATTTAAACCCCCGGAATGTAAATTGCGCAATTAAAATTTTAGCAGCCCAAAAATAAGTGGTTTTTTGTATTTTAAAAAACCCCTTTTTTCTTTAAAAGAAAACAACAAAAAACTTGGGTTAGATCCCCTTGAAAATTGGGAAAATATGCAGCTGCCCCGTGGACGCCCACTGGATTTTTAGATCCAATACCCCAAAAAAAATTAAAAAGAAAAATTAAAAAGAACAATTTTCTGAGACAAGCGGACACCCCACAGAAATCGCCAAATAAAAATCAAATTTTTCGTAAGAGCTATCACCCCCGCAGCACCTTTCCCCGAGGGGCCCCAGTGAAGGAGGGGGGACCCCCATCGGGGCCCTACTTTTATAGTTCGGTGGGGCACCCGAATTTCCCCCCGGTCCCCTGATTGCTTCATCTCTGCACATTTCAACAGGCTATGCCCTTCTTCCTTTCAAGGGGCTTTTCCCCATGTACCCATGTGCTCGCAGCCATTTTTTTCCAAACAAAAGCAAAAACTTCCCCCTTCACCCCAAGTACCCCCAAAAATTTGAAATTCGTTCCGAACTGAAATTTTTCCCCCGAAATTCTAAACGAATTCCACTTTGTTTTTTAAAACAAATTTGCCCATCCTAAAATTGTGATTTTTGTATAAATATAGTTACACAAAATCCCCCATGCTTGACGAAGGGGGCGGACCCTGAAACGCAGCGGGTTTTTCTAACGACAGGAGAGCTATGGCGAACACACCCAGGACCATATTTTTAAATACGGGGGCCCGCTCCCCCTTTCAAGACATAAAGGGTTTGGGCTTTTTAAAAGCTTCCCCCATAAATGGTTAATGTTCACATTGCACAAATGTTTTTTAAATTTCTGACAGTTTTTCATGATGGGTCAATCCACATTTCTTCCCAACAGCAGGGGAACCCAGGACCTGCCCTACTCACAGCCCTTAGGGATGATGATAATCATTAACCTCCAGATGGGTTTCTTGGAGCATGGCTATTTCCGTCCCCAGTTTTTTTAAAAATTTTTCCAAACCATGAGTTTTTTTTTCCAGAGATTAAAGGGGTTTGATTTTTCCACCGATTTTAATTTTTAATCATTTGGAGTATTGTGCCAGTACCGAGGGGAGGTTTTCCCGGGAAAAACAGCGAAGGGCACGGACAAAGAACTGACTCCCAAAACCCGCTTTAACAACGGTTTTGTTTTACTAAATTTTTTGGAAAAAGATGGGGAACAGACCCCCCAAACACAAATTTACAAATAGAAATCCTGGGCCCTGGCTCAAAAGCGTGCCGCCAAAAGGTTTCTCTGATGCCCGGTAACTTTACCTAACCCGGGTTCAAAAAGCCGATAACCCCTTACCTTCTTAATACCATAATAAAACCACGGAACAATTGGTGTGGGGCATTTTGCGGGGCTTGGGGTGCAGCAAGCATTTACAAAGTTTTTAAAAATGGATTTATCCACTTCCCTCCCAAACACACATTGACACAAACTTTCCCTCACAAAACCGGTTCAAGTAGCTAATGGGCATGGCAAACTCCCCTTTGGGCCTTAACTGAGCCAAAAACTATCTAAACTAATCCCCCCCGGCCCTTCTCACAGTCCTGAGCTCTTTGGGCGGCACGCACCCCTAAATCCTTTAAAGAGGGCCCGGCAATTCCGTTCTAAGGTGCAGATGATGGATGGAGGTTCGGCTGCAGCACCCCTCTCTATCTTGGCAGTTGTCCTTCTTCCAGATTCTCTCCCCCTCTCGATGGCTCTGTATAGACAGGCGGGCCCCCTTTTCCCTTCCCGGGAACGCTGGAACCCTGGCTCCTTTAGCTAAACGTCCGTTCTCCTCTGAATCTCTCAGCTCAAAATGGCTTTGCCTGTGCCAGTCCTTATACCATGTTCCTCTTTTTGCAAAAATTTTGAAACGGGCCCAACGTATTTTGGGGCCCAAACAGAAATACAATAAATATTTCAAAACATTAGCATATTTTGTTTGGGAAAAACACAGGGAGGCGTCCCACATCCCACATACCCCCCCACAAAAGTGGCGTCCTCGACAACCCCCCCCACAAAAACCGTCTGCCATAGCGCGGGGGGGAAACCCAGCGTTGGATATGGCGTCCTACGGGGGGCTAGGGGCCAGAGCTTCACACACCCTGGGGAAGGATTGTTGGCTCTCCACTCTCCCCTGGGTGGCAAGATTGTCACAGCTGGAACCTCATTTGAACCGGAAAATGGACAGCCCACCATTCTTCAACAAAAGGAGGCTGCGAACAGGGGCAGGTACTTCGGGCGAGTTTCAGGCCCCAAAAAATCACAGCGCCTAACAATTTCCCTTGCAATTTAGTGAGGGGGCCCACTTCCCCCTTGGGCTCTACCTCAAAACGGGATGCGGGTCTACCCTTTCCCTTTTGACCACATAGGGAAACCCCCCCCCCCCCCAAAACCCTTCCCAGAGGGCCACTTAACCCGACCATACCCGATCACCTGGGGCAAAACTTTCTCCTGCACAGGCCGGGGGTTAGGATCACCCTTTTCAACGCCTCCAACAACCTTGTGCACCGTCCGCAGTCGGCACGTGGTTCCGGGGCCCAGCCAGGACTGGCGGTGGGGGGTGTTTTTGGGCTGGGCATGAAGACCCTCAATCTTTTTGACCCGGTCCCCAACATCACATGTGTGGGGATAGCCCGGGTACTGTGCACCCTATTTTATAGGCCCACACAGCTCGGGCATGTACTCGGGCCCACCAGCCTTCGGGCTTCCTCTAAAGTCCGCAGCATCTGGATAGGTGCGGTTAAAAAACCGCTCACAAAGCTCCGTTCCCCTGCGATGATACATATAGGAACGCTCAATCCCATACAACTGGTACAGTTCGCTCATTATGCCCCTTGAAACACGCCCCTTGGTGGGAATGTATCCTCTGGGCACCCAAACACCGTATAAAGTGCTTGCAGACCGCCTCAGCACAACTCTGCATCTGATCCCTATGGGACACCACGCATACTTTGAAATGTCTCTGACCAAACAGTAGAATCCCAGAGCAATCCCCAAATCTGCACATATCAATCACAGAGGCTCTAGGGGCCAAGTCCGGATGGTCTAACGGACCCGCTGTTCAGTGCTCTTAAACCCCAGGTAGACACTTGAGGCAAGCTTCAGACCCATGTTTAAACAAGCAACAAACTTTTTTGCGGTCGGCAACTCTTTTTGTAATAATGGTCCCACAGGAGACCCGGGGAAACACTCGTTTTCCCCACTGCTCAACAGCTTTTCCCCCTCCTGAGTCAGCTGGGCCTCCCCTCGGTGGGGGCCAGACCCGAGACTGGACCCACACCTTCATTTTCGTAAATCGGGGCAACCACCTGGACCCCTGCCAATCGCCAGGTCTTCCCAACACCATTGGCACCCAACGCCACCCACTTAGGGGCCACGTCCGGGAACCAGGGAACTGGTAAAGCCGGGCTTTTTCATGTCCCTAACTCCTCACAACCTGCGGGGGTAGTCTGATGGACCCAGAGGGGGCAGTGGGCATTCCCGTTTTTCCCCTCCCTACCGGAACGTAATGCGGAATTTGATTTTTTGAGAGTGGGGCCCCCCATCTCTGCTCGGGCCCAATTTACATTCTCCAAATGGCCAAGGGGTTTTTTGTGGGTCATAGTCACCCTGCACCTGTCGGTACCGCAAACCCTTTTTCATTCAGGCCCCCCCCGGCCAACATTTCCAATTTAAAAGGAGCAAAATTTTGTCAATTGCGCTCGACTCCCGCAAGGACTGACTGCTAGGCAATTACTCTCTCCCCCTTCGCCCCCCTGGACCTGGGACAGCACAGCCCCCAACCCAGTGACTACCGTCATAACACAAAAAGGGGGTCGAACCCGCATAGCCAAAATGGAGCACTTCAGCGCCCCCTTACCCTTCAAAAGCCTTTTTCACCCGAGGTCCCCACTCAATAGGGGGATTTCAGCCCCCCACAGTTCCTAAGTAACTTTTTTTAAGGACCCACAATGACAAAAGGGGGTTTAAAAACCCTTTTGTAATACCCAGCCAGCCCCAGAATGCCCCACCTCTCTATGACACGGCCAGCCAGTTTTGGACTGCCTCCCCTTTACGGGGGGCCGGCTGACCCCTCCGAATTGACCACATGCCCAAGTACTCTTTTCGCTGCGGAAAGCTGGCATTTTCGTTGGCTTGATTTTTAAGCCCATGATCCCCTAGTCGTTCCAAACCGCTGCAGTTTCTGAGATTGGCATAAAAAACAATTCCCAACACCACTACATCTCCAGGTAGATCACACTGATCAAAGTTAAGATCCCCCAGATAAGCTCCCTCAGCCCGGGAATTCCCTGGGGCGTTGGAAACCCAAAGGGCATCCATTGAATCGAACCCCCATAGGCAAATAAAGGGCGTCTTGCCCTACCTTCTCCCCACTGGACCCTGCCGTATCCGCTGGCCAGGTCAGGTCGAAAAAAAAAAACTTTGAAACCCAAAGAGGGAAGGACTCTTAAATCCGGGGGGGGGGGATAGCGTCAAAAGGGTCGGGCATTTAGCTTCCTGTTCACGAAAACCCCGAGACTCCCCATCTTTTTTCGCCCCAAAAACCACGGGGGCGGCCCGGGACTTTGACTCCCCCCTTTTTAACCCCCGTTTCTCCACATGCGGCCACCATGTTTTTTCCCTTCTTGGTACATTTTGGGGGGTTTTTTCCCGCACCGTTTTCTGATGGCAGGCTTCGCCCGTAGGGATTTTTTGCTCGATGGGAGAAGCCACCCGAAGTCTTCATTTTGTCCGAACGCCCCCTGGAATTCCCAGAGGGATCTTCCAGCCTGTTATTGCCCTTGAGTCGGGTCCTGCGGTCAAATTCCCATCTGAGCCTAATCATCGGCCATTCCACCCCTTTTGGGGGGCTCACCTTTCTGGGATGCCCCTGCAAGGTCCAGGCTGACCTCTTTTCGGGGCCCTACGGAGTCCCTCGCCGGGAGATACTTCTCCAGAACATGGACTTCAGCTAGTAGGATTCGTTGAGGCATCTCACGGGGACCACCCCTCCCACAGTGACAAGGGCCCAAACTACCCGTGGTCGGTTCTGTGACTCTTCCTGTGAGACTGGGTTTAACCCAAAATTCCAGCCCATCAACTTCCTCGGCTCCCACCGGGGAGCATCAATATTTTTTCAGTCGTGGGGGATTTTTTCGTGCTCTCCGACACCTTTACGGCCCAATGGGGCGACCGGGTTGGGCTCTTCCCGACGCAGCTCCTCACCATCCCCGTCGAGGGTCTTCTGAGTGGGCCGGGGGTGGGGGGGCCCGCTGCCAATATTTTGGCCCTTCTTTGGGAAAGGTGGTGATCCAGTCTCGGAGCACTTTCAGCCCCGGATCACAAACCATCCCCCTTGGAAGGGTGATCCCCCACACAACTCCCTTTTTGCCAATGTCTTGTCCAAACAGTCGGACCTGCATCAAAACTATCCCTTGTACATCCGCTCACCTGTTGGCTGCCGTCACCTAATGACCTGCCATCTTTTGGGTCCCTCATGTGCCCAAAGGTTTTCCCCAAAGAACCCAAGGGGATCAGGTACACTCTGACCCAGATCAAATAACAGGCAAACCCTTTCCTGCCTTCTAGCCGCTTCCATAACAGGACTACTGGCATAAAAAATCGTACTCCTCACGCAGGCTTTTTGGTTTCGTTTGCCCCGCCGCAGGGCACCCAGCTACGCGGCGGCGGGGAGTTTAACCCCCCTCGACCCTTACATGTTTCCCACACTCCTGGCGAAGTGGCCAACTTCTGGAAAAAACCAGCAAGGGGTCCCCCAAACTCGCACAAATGGGACCCTTGTGGGAGACCCCCCCTGGGGGGCTGTTTTAAAAAAGGGGTAATGCGGGAACCAAAAGTTTCTCTGGGCTGACCCTTCCGCCCAACTGGACCTTCCACCGAATTTTCTCAACTCGTCCCATGCCTGGACCACATCCTCAAAAACCCGTGGCCCTACTTTCTTGGGCACTAGTCACAGCCTTTTCCACTACGGGAAACGGTTTTTCCCCCCCCTTTCTACAGCGGCTAAATAAACACTAAGAATTTTAGGGCGGCCGACATTCTTGTCATTCTTGCAATTTTTTCCCGTAAGGAATTTTTTATCAATCCCATAAGAACTGGTCCTTTAAACTTATCCACTTCTGGAAAAGCCCCAAAACCGCTGGGTCTCGCCGTCTTTTCCATTTACTGTTTCCTTAGGGGCATTGGGAGTATTGCATAAGGGCTCGCCCTCTCTTTGCGGCCCCTTGAAAAGCAACTTCGCAGGGGCCCACTTTGGTAAAACCCCCTTGTGCCCCTTCCCAAAAGCGAGAATATTTTCCCAGCGTGCCCTTTCAGACTCGGGTCGCACCATTACTGCCGCCAACGTCCCCCCCCAAAGGCCCCCCCGGCTATCTCTGCCCCATTCCGGAGCTAAGTTACATATTTTAACTCGCTACGCACCCTTTTCCCTTCCCTCCTGCAGTGTGTTTTTCCCGTCAAAAATTTGGGGGGGGATTGCAATAGTGGCCCTAAAGGGTCATAACTCACTTGGGCGGGCACTGTAGGGGGACCCTACTTGGGTCTTGGGGGGGGCGCATTGACCCGGGGGGAAAATCTCCCCGCCGCCCCTCCATAACGATCGCTGTATCCTGCAATGACTAAGCCAATTGAAGCAAAACCAGGGCAGGTTTTCCGGAATACACGAAAATCACGGACAAAGAAAAACGACCCAAAACCACTCAACAACTGTTTTTTTTACTGAATTTTCTGGAAAAAATGTGAACAGATCCCCCAAACACAAATTTAAAAAAATTTTTATCCTGGGCCCCCTGCGCACAGCCGCCGCCAAAGTGATTCCTGGATCCCCCGGAACTTTTCCCAACCCGGGGTTCCGAAAGCCGTAACCCCTTCCTTTTTAATAACCCTAATCACCAACAGGAACAAATTTTTTGTGGTGGCAGTTTTCAGGGGCTCGTGGGGCAGACCACTTTTCAAAGCTTTAAGGGATTTTTCCACTTCCTCCCCAAACACACACATGTGACACAAAAATTTCCCTCACAATAACCGGGTTTAAGTAGTAAAGGGCGATGCAAATCTCCTCTGGGCCCTTTACTGAGCCCAAACTATCTAAACTAAAGCAGGCCTTCTCCAGCCTAGCTCTTTCGTGCCGCATCCGCGAGGTACCTTAAAAAGGCCGGCAATTCCTTTTCAAGGTCAATGAATTTGGGTGTATGGTTCCCGGCGCACACAGTCCTCTCTATCTTGCAGCTTTCCTTTTTTGTCAGATTTCTTTCTCCCTCTGGGGTGGGGTCTGTATAGACAACTCCCTCCCTCTGTCCCTGGAACAACGGGAACCCCGGCTCCTTTAGCTCAACTGTCTGTCTTTCTCCTCTGAATCTCTCAGCTTCAAAAAGGCTGTTGCCATGTGCCCTCTTAACCATTTCCCTCATTTCTAAACTACATACGGATCTGTGGAAAAAATAGAATTAAAAAAAAATTTTACAACTTTATGCATGGGATTTTGCTTGAAAACAGGGAGGCTGTCCCACTATCCCACATAATGAGGGGGGTTAACCTGTGGACCGATGGAACTATTCTATGCATTATCATAGGTTTAACCACAGTGTTGCGTAGTAGATTGACGCTCCCACAAAACTTAGAAAACCAAACCAAGTATAATAAAACAGAAATAACACAGCATGTGGAGGAAGGAGATGGGAAAAAGCTGTTCCCCCAAAAAAATTATGCTGATGGAATTCTCTTCTTCCCAACATCAGGTGTAAGAATATAGAAACAATTTCTCTTCCAAGACGGGCAAAAGCCATCAACCAAAAACCCTGCAACTGCCTAAAGTCTGGAGCAGAACACAAAGTTAGGGATAAGCCAACTTAGCAGGAAGTCACATCCGCTTTGCCCTTGAAAAACAGTAGACTGTGGAGAAAGTTCTCTCCCCCCACCAAAAACCGTCACTCTTATCCGGTCATGAAACCCCAAAGGGAGGCCGGAACTTTCGCTGCTCTTTTTTGGGGTGGGTTGGGGGCGGGGGGCAAAACCGTTTCTCGACTTTCTTCTTGTGTCGTTGGGGAGTGTAGCTCCACTGGTTGGTCTTGAGGGGAGCTCTGTGGCAAAGGTGTTCGTGCTGCCCGATGCATTCTATCCAGCAGGGTCTGTGCTTCCGTCGGGGTATGAAAAGTAGACGTGGGCCCATTTTTATGGAAGACCCACAGAACTTCCAGGTATAGTAATGCAAATTTTTCTTGCCTGTGGAAGAGCTCTTTATTTACGGTTGAGAATGCCCTGCGTAGTTTTACAACCTCCGCCGAAAAGTCTTCAAATATTAATAGTTTGAAACCTTAAATAGGAGGGTTACTTTCACTTTTTGAAGATCTAGATGTCCCTTTATTCGGGGAATTGTACTTGTTTGTACTTCGTCACCCCTTAGGGGTTTGGCCAGCATCCTCAAACTGTGGCCCTCCAGCTGTTGGGAAAAATACAACTCCCCTCATGCATTTTTATCATCTAAACAGTGGGAATGATGGGAGTTGTAGTTTCCCAACAGCTGGAGGGCCGCAGTTTGAGGATGCCTGGGTTAGGCCCTATGCAATGCGCTCTTTCTACTTTGCATGGTGCAGATTTGTCTAGAGGGATGTCACTTTCACACAGTGAAACCAGATTGCTTTGGGGGATAAACTCCGGTAATCCTATAATATGCAAATTGTTTCGCCTTGAGAGATTTTCCAAGTCCTCGATCTTATCAGTTAGACGCTTGTTGTCTGATATGACTTTTTTTTGTAATTGGGGGGGCTCGAGGTCACCGAAACCATTTCCAGGGGGTTTGGGCTTTGAACTCCAATTTTTCCCCGTTTGTACCAGCTCCCTAGTCTCCCCTTAACTTGTGCGAACATATTGGCGACGGTCGCAGCTAATGTTTCCTGGAGGTCGGGGGCTGTTTGCCAGGCGACCTCTGTTGCAATTTTCTTGTAGCTATCCTCCAGTGGGGGGTTTACTTCCCCCCCCCGGATTCTCAAGGGGACATCGGGAAATCCAGTGGCGTGGAAGGGGTGTTTTCCCCCTCGGGGCTGTTACGGAGTCCCTTCCCGGTGCCCTTTCACAGCCCCGGGCCCATTTACCCTCTTTCCCCTGTTTAGCGGGTTTTGACTTCCCCATTTTTAGGATATAGCGGTCCATAAATTTTAAAATATGGCTGGTATATGGTAGGGGTCTGAATGCCACTAAGGAGCAGCTGGTGGGTTTCAGTCTTGTTTTTCCCCTGGGGGGATATTATAGGAACGGGGTGTAAAGATGCAAAAGAGCTGGGTTGGATTAACTGTTGCTGAATTAATGCTGTATGGGGAAGGGATTGAGCAGGAGGGGATTTATCAGACTACTATAAGTTAGCCTGTAATTGGAAGCAGTTACTGAGCCTTTTATGATAGGGGCGCTTCACTGCCGTGCACTTGCCTAAGAAAATGGTGAGTCTTTTTCACGCCCTTTGTCTCACCTCCGATGTCTGCTGCATCCTCCCCCGGCCCTTACTGAGTGCCCTGTCAGTCTGGTCTAATGTTACGCTGGAGAGCCGCAACTCCGGTTTGTTCCGGAGCTCAGTTACCTGCTTTCCGCTGCTGCCCCTGCTCTTGGAAAGCCTTCCTGCTCCTGTCTGTTAGGGCAAGCCGCCGCCCGCCGGCTCTGTGAACGCCGTGCTGCTGCCTGCAAGACCCGCCTCTCGCGTCCGCCTCGGTCCCGGATGTCTCCCACTGTCTTCCTCCTCCTGTAGGTTATGCTACCGGGGTTTTGCTGGCATTAAGAAAAAACTCTTGGGAAAAGCATTACCTTCCCAAACTAATACAGGAGGCTTCCAATAGAGTACAAATATTATTCCAGGAGGAATATATTTAGAAAATAAAAACAGGAGTCCCTTCAGCAAAGAAAGAAACAAAAAAAAACAATGTGCACAAATCGCATTTTATTACCAGGTACAGCTCCCCTCATTCACAAGTCAGATCAATACTGAAAAAACATTGGCATGTACTCCATCATGATCCTTACTTGAAAGAGACTCTGCCGAAAGCCCCCTCCCTCCCGGTTATTTTAAGGGGCACAACCATAGCCCCTAGTAATGTCAGCCCACAAAAGAAAAACATTGCAACTGACAAAAACAAAATTAAAATGCATAATTTCAAATGTGACTCTGGGCTAGGTCTTGCTTGCTTGTCATCCAGTACAAATCTAACCTTTACTTCTCAGTATCACTTGTATTGCACTAGTGTGAAGAGGGAAAAAAAAAAAAAAAAAAAATAATATATATTATATAATATTTTCCATATATATAATATAAAAATTTTATGAATGAAGATGACGGCAGAAGAAAAATTGGCGGACCCGCCGCACGTGGAGTTCCTAGGGTTATCTATCTGTTACATTATTTTTAATGGTGAGTGGGCATACTACACTTTGACTATTTAAAAATCAATGATTTAGTTTTAATTAAATTAGCCGTATTCTTTGGCTTTTTTATGGTAATACACGTGACGCCAGGCGGACTGCCAATTTTTCTTCTGCCGTCTACTGATGTCAAGCGTCCCTTGGAGCGTGAGTGCACCAGGATCTTGCAGGCTGCCATGTTAAGGTCTACGGAATACAATATGGCACCCCGCATACGCTTATGAGTGTTGTGCCTCTAAACTAAGAGCACAACCTCAGGAGGTGAGTATCCTAAACCTCAATATTATCTTACAGTTTTTTTTACATACTACACTATTGTGTGCCCCCTTTGTGTGTTTCTTTCTTTTATTTATATAAAAAAAAAAATTTCTAATGATGTTCGTAGTGCAAAACATTATTACTAGAGATGGGCGAATCGATTCTAACGAAAGTGGAATTAGTTTAGAATTTCAGGAGGATAAACTTGGTTCGGAACGATCAGTCGAAATTTGGGGTTACCTTCGGCTAAGTGTGAACGAAGTGTGCTTTTGAATTGATAAAATGGCAGGAGCACCATGGCGCTACATTGGGCAAAGCACTCTGGGAGGAAGAAGGGCATAGCCTGATGGACATGTGCAGAGGTGAAGGGCTAATCAGAGACCGGAGAGGATCTGTGACGTCATCGCACTTTATAAGTACGGGCGGCGACGAGCAGTGCTCTCACTCTCTCAATCGTGCTCATCAGGGAAGGTGCTGACGCGATGTTGCTCTTTCTGATAAGAATTGATTTTTATTCAGAGGTTTTTTGTGCGGGTGTCTAAGCTTGTCTCAGATGACTGTTCTCTTTATGTTTAATTCTATTTTTTTGGGGTTTTGGATCTGGAATATCCAGCTGTGGTCACTGCACGCATTTAATTCTCAATATCCAGAGTGGGATTATCTATGCCAGTTCTGTTGTTTTCATTTAAAGAAACAGCGTTGTTACAATACAAATACATACTTCATTTTTGGCTACTGTAAATTTATTGCGCATTTACTTCCAGGGGTTATTTAAGTCGTTGTTTTGATGGTGCTGCTTGACCCCAAGAAACAGTCTTTTTAAACGCCCATATTATATAAATTTTTCATCCTGTAAGCCTTATTCTAATGCAATGTTAGATTACATACCTGTATCTCTTGTTGTGTGGCGTTTAGGGTAGATAAAACGCATTTGTAAACACACAAAAGCTACTTGTTTGGCGGCTCAATCCTTTGGGCATATTTTCATCCAGGGGTTAATTAAGCGTTGTTTATCTGGTGTGCTGAAACAAAAATAATCCGTTTTTTTTATACGCCGATAATATTAAATTTTTCCTGTAGCCTAATTCATCAAGCAAAGGTTAATTACAAACTGTATCTCTTGGTTGTGTGCGTAAAATATCACGCAATTGTAATACACTCTAACAATAAGATAATTGTTTGTGGGCTATATTCTTTGGCGCCTATTTATTCACATGGGTTAATTAAGCGGGAGTTTTTGTGGGTGTGCTGACAAAATAATAAATGTCCTTCAGTTTTACATCGGGCAAAAATATATACATTTTTCCTGTAGCCTATATTCATGTCCGAAGGTTAATTAAGCTGTTTGTGCTTTTAACATGTAGTAAAAACTCACAAGTTTGTTTTTAAACGGAACCACATAAACGTAAATTTTCTGGCCTTTTGTGGAGCGCAATTTTTATCATTGGGTTACCAAAAGCTTGTTACTGGGTTCATTTGAGGTCAAAAACAGGGGGTATATTTATCATATAAAGATGATCATCTTCTAACAGTGTCTGTTACATTTTAGTACAATCAGTATGCAGACTGAGATGTGGCAGGCTCTCTTGCACCTCGGGAGTGGCAGTGGCACAAACATTCACTGGTAATCAGGCCCAGGGTCGCTGAACGCAATGGGGTCGTAGCATAGCAGGGGCGTTCATCTCGGTTGAGGCACAACTGCCGCTGTCATCTAGCGGCCGTGTGTTGTTTCAGCAACCAAAAGGGTTCTTGGATTGGTTGACTTGGGTCATCCTATTCCTACATGATGACAATCTGACAAACACAGGCCAGTGTAGGTGGGAACACTCAGCAAAACCATTTGTTGCATGGCACTGGGAGAGGGTCAGCAGCCCTCACCTGTCCCCCTCAGGCCCGCCTTGTCCCCATCCGGTTCCACCTTCGCCAGAGACTCTACTAAGTGGTCTAGGCTCAGCGCCACTATATAGCGAGGATGAACAATTTGAGGGAGGGCAGTCAGCAGCTACTTGGCAGCGAAAGAGGAAGAAATGGGTAATATCGCCCTGCTTCTTTGCAGGTAGGCGGCTAAGTTTATAGATTGTGGAGGATGTGACATGGGAGAGGTAATGTTGTGAGAGGTAGCCTGGCATACCTACGGGACCGTGTGATGAGGACAGAAGTGACGTTTGAAAACACAATTTGATGATGATGTAGCCGACCGCTTTGGGAGCCCGGCGGGTGAGGCAAGGGGCATCCTTCATCATCGTCAGGTGGAAGTGGCGTTCTGCTTGTGCGTCAGGCAGCAGCGCAGCCAGCAAGTGGGTAGTGTGGACGTGAGTTCTGCAGGATAGCAGCTGGTGTGAGGTCGGGAGCAAAAGCGGCCTCGGGGTAAAAAAATCCCGTTTCGCAGAGGTCCATAGAAAGGTAGCAGCACTGGGGTTCTGCGGATGGCAGCGGCGGCAGTTTCTCTCTGTGAGGTGCGTTGGGCGGTTTTTATTATTAATATCAGTCGTATAGGGGTTGATGGCTGTTTTGTGGCATTTCTTGCCTTAAGACACGGAGGAGCCGAATATGGGTATATGTAAGAATCTGTGGGCAGAAAGTGAAGCGTTGGCAGGGAGCTAACGTTGGCCTCTTCGGCCCTGCGTCAAACACCGCAGCGTCTCATACGGTGGACTGGGAGGAAGAATCAGGGGAACTCAGTTGTGGTGGTCACATCCTGCCGCCGCAGCAACAGCAGCAGCAGCCAGAGACCAGTGGCATGCATGCCATTGCAGCCAGTCAAGGCTCAACCTCTCTGCAGAAAGGGAGCTGTTTATCTGTTGACTTCATTCTCCTGGCTCCTGATGCACCTGCTCTCGCTAATCCATGGCGCAGCAGTAGTTCAGCGAGGCGATTGCAAAAGAGACAACAGTATCGCGTTCCACAATCCTTAGGTGCAGCAGCTGGATCGTGCTGATCATGTCCATGTTTTTGGTACTGCAGTCCCTCACCGTTCCAATTGGAGGTACTATGCTCCATTACAGTGAAAACTAATGGATTGTGCACGACCAGATGGAGAGTTCCCTAAGCCGTAATTTCTTTTCCAAATAGGCGCTAGTATCACAGCTACTTCTAAATATGTAGATCAGAGGTGGGTATGTACTTGAGCTTATTGGTTTTTGTTACCCAAGGTGCTCGGGCAGCGACGGTAGTATGTGCTTGTAACTACGGTCTGGGCCTGCTAGTACATGTCCTTTACGGGCCCACTGGGTGGATGTGCTTCCAGCAAAGGCACCAACAAATCTGGACAGGAGACGCCGTCTTTCTCCTCACACGTTGTCACCAACTGCTGCACATCGCCAATGTCCGCCTCCTCTCCTCCTCCTCCACCACCATTCTCAGCCTCCACAAGCTGCCTACATTATAACAACATGTGGAGGGCACAGCGGTGTCACGCAGTTCTACACATGGCTTGCCTCGGCGAACGATGTCACACGAGGGGAGGAACGCTCCTCTTGCGTCATGCAGCAAGAAATCGATTTGTGTGGCTTTCTCCGCGCCAAATGCCAAATCGGAACCAGGGGAAGCGTCTATGGGAGGAACATGGTGTCCCGCGCTGATTGACACCGTGGAGGGATGGTCCATGCGCCCTGCATGGCTCATGTGTTCCAAACTCTGGTTGTGAAAAAGGTTACCTGAAGACTCTACACGATCTTAAGAACATTCTGAAAATGGCACAGGTACTTGTGCATGCACCTTATCCTTTACGTTTCATCAAGCCAGGATCCACGCCCTCTCGAGTTGCAGCGGCAGATAAGGCCTACCCCAACAACTCTGATATGCGATATTTACACCCGCTGGATTCCATCTGACATGTTGGAACGACTGTATGAACAGGAAAGGCATTTAACGATTTTTTGATGATCCAGGCAGACACTGAAGTTAGATCCTGTGTAACTTTGATGTAAGCCGAAGTGGCAGCTATGACGTGACAACAGTTGCCGTTTTGAGGACATTTCGCAGGAGGCGACGTTAATTTGTCAGTCGCCAGGACTAACGGGATGTTTAACATCTTCCATGCTTCATATCCTGGAAACAGATGCTAAATATCTATTGTCTGGGCAGGGGACTGAGACGTGGCGGATACATCTAGAGGACCACATGAGTTCGGTTGGGGACTGAATGGAGGAGGAGGAGGAGGATATTGGAGCAGTGCTTTGTCTGGTGAAATGAGTGGATTTCTACCAGGTGGCATAGAGGAGGTGTAGCAGGAGCATCTGGAGGTGGTGGATGGAGATGAGGAAAGACGAAGGCAGATGGAACCCTCAAAGAACAGCTCCCCCCCCCCCTCCCCCCCCCCCCCCCCCCCCCCCCCCCCCCCTGGCAAGTACACAGTGGAAATGGAGGCAGGGAGCCCCTCGGAAGTCAATTGTGCAGATGGCCAGCAGCTTGTTATTTGCCATTGGATAGTGTAAGCCGATTGTAGTCAGCATCCGGCAGAGGGATGACTTATGGTTCTCCCACTATTGGTCCCTTGCTACCGGTCCATAATGGGAATGCCTTTTTCCCTCAGCTATTGAGAGGGAAGACACACTAAAATACTTTAGGGTAAGCCTCCGTAATAAGTTGGCTGCTGCATATGTGCGGCATCGTCCCTCCTCTGACAGAGTCTGACCGGGGGGTTCCTCAGCGCTCACATACTACTGACCGCGGCATTGCCTTGGGGGAAGGGTGGGGGTGGGTAGGTCTAGCAGTACCTGCTCCATCAGTAGTAACCTAAGTCTGGAAGTCAATGTTGAGCAGCTTTCCTTCACAGCCAAGTGAGGGAGGGCAGTAACCGAGCAGCAGAGGGACCTGGAGAATACCCTGAACCACAGGTTTTGTGGCGATTGGACAGCACTCTGCCACTCTCTGTTAGAAGTTACCGATGGACTACTGGGCAGCCAAACTGGTGTGTCGGCGCAACTTGCCGAGTTTGCTGTGGGAGATAACTGTCCTGCCCGGCCGTAGTGTGGCATTAGTGAGGGTGTTCTGTGCGGCGGGGGCCAATGTTACCAAAAGCCGTGAACCCACTGTCACGGAATATTTGTGGAACGACTGACCTTTGTCAAGATGAATCAGGCGTGGATCGGCCGGATTTCCCACACCAATGTTTTGGCGTCAGTTGGGTTAAAACTACCTCCCCTCAGACAATTATGATGCCCCCACCATATCCCACACATTGTGACGTTTCCCCTTTGTTACCACTTCTTTACCAGGGACTGGTTTTGCCACCCACCTCCCCACTCTGATTGTGCCATCTATGCCTATGTGTTTTGTGTTGCCATGACATCCAAAATTGTTTTTGTCCCCTCCTGACCTCTTGCTGCTGCCCCGTGCCCTCCGCTCTGTATTGTGCATCTGTGGCTTCCCCTGTTTTCCCACCTCCAAAATGTCTTTTTGCCATCCCCTCCCTCATACTGTGCGCCGTGGCCCCCACACTGTGGATTGTGCCCTCTGGGGCTAATTGTTTAGCCGCCTCCGAATGTCTTGTCCCCACTGCCTGTCTATACTGCTGCCCCCCGTGACCCCCCCAAACTGTGTGATTGTGCCACTCTGTGGCCTATCTTTTTTGCCCCTCAAATGTCATTGTGCCACTGCCTGACTTTTTACTGCTGCCGCCATGCCTCCGCTCTGTCATTGTCCCCTCTGTGGTTCCCTCGTGTTTTGCCACCCCCAAAAATTGTCTTGTGCCATGCCTGACCTCATGCTGCTGTGGCTGCGCGTCACCTCACACTCTGTACTAATTTGTTGCCCCCTGAGTTTCAGCTTGTTTTTTTCCTGTTTGCTGGCATGACTTTATCAGGCTACATTCCGCGGGTTTTTTTGGTCAGTTTTGCCCTTTTAAAGGGCCCCAAGGGAAATTTTATGTGAAGGATTTAGAGCGGCGGCGTCATCTGCGTGTCATCGAAAAAACAACATTTTTTAAAAGGGACCAAACCAAGCTCCCTTGCTATTTAAAGCAGGGGCAAAACGTTCTACAGCCCCTGCGGCTCTGTGAGCGGGAAAAGCGTTTTTTTTAACGCTTTCGTACGAAAGTAATTGGAAACTAAACAATTTTGGGAAAAATTTTTTGGCGAAGTGATGAATTTTTGGAAATTCGCCCATCTCTAAACATAAAACATATCGTCCCAAAATTGGAGACTTAAAAAATTCTAAGATTTTTCTACAGTGGCTAACGTTTTATTGACATGCTTTTTGAAGGTTGTTTTTAAGGGATCCACTAAAGTTATTAATGAGACTATAAAAAGGCATAGAGAACATAATACACGGAGCATTGAGATCCAGATGTGTAAAAGAAAGTCGAGGGGCCCCCCTATTTGGGGAGACCTGTTAGATGGAGAAAATTCTTATCCCCTCCCCTTCCCCCAACCCTTTTTTATCTATTTGACATGAAGCTTTCCCAGGGACCCTGCCATCTGGTGTTTCATGTACCACGTGGTTCCAGTGAATGTTGGCATAAAAGATTGGATGTCTGTGTCCGTCATGAAGATCGTAATAAATTGTTCCCAAACCTCAAAAAACTTCCCTGTCTGTGCTTCCTTATTATAAATTATTGTAAATTTTTCCTCTCCATGTGCTCCCTAACGTCTCTATCCCTTCCTATTTATGGGTTTTTGTCACTAGCCCATTCCCTAAGCCAGTGTTTTCAACTCCCGGGCCCCAAGGCCCCCAACAGGTCATGTTTTCAGGATCTCCCACAGAATGCACTGACAATAATGATATCAGCTGTGCATTGCTGAGGAAATCCTGAAAACTTGACCTGTTGGTGGGTCTTGAGGGCTGGAGTTGAGAAACACTGCCCTAAGCAGACACCTCTTGGCTGCCATAAGGAATATATGCAGGAGTTTGGTTTTCTTTCGTGATTTTTTTTCTCCTTCTCCCCCGTCCTCTCCGGGAGACTGTGAAATAAAGTGCTTGGGGTGTAACTGGAACATTTATAGACATTTTATTTCTTAGCATCTGAACAAGTGCAACCCAGAACCCTTGTGTGGCTGGATACGACTAGATGCCATGTTTCAAATCCGTAAGAGGTTGTGTGCACTTTGGGCAAGCAACAATCCGGTCTGGGAAGGACGGGTGAGGCAGGATGTTAAAACCGTAGATGGCCCTGTGCGCTAGTCTAAAATATGTATCTCTCCATGTAGGCCCGGACTGCCCATAGGGCAAACCAGGCATTTGTCTCCCCGGCGGGGGCCCCGAGTGCCGGCACACGTACAGGGGCCGCAACGGTCGCATATGCGACCTGACCCCTGTGCCAGGGGGCCGACATGCCCCCCTCGCTGCACGGCTGGGTCACAGACCCAGCCATGTAGCCATCACGACCTCTGTCTGCACCGCGCGGTGCAAGCAGCGTCCGAGGCTGAACAGCTGGGATCGCGCGCCTGCTCCGCGGCCCCGCACACTGCTGCCGGCGGCACTCCGGGGAAGAGGACAGAAGAGGAAGCAGAGACATCAGGTAAGTATTGGTTTTATTTATTTTTTTCTTAAAATATTAGCCCTGTGTGCCTATATACTGCCCTGCCTGGCTAGCTATATACTGCCCTGCCTGGCTAGCTATATACTGGCCCTGCCTGCCCACATACTGGCCCTGCCCGGCTATTTACTGGGGGCAGCCCCCAGTTTGCATACCTAATGGGGGTCTACCTATTTACATGCCACTTATTTGACATTTTTTAATTTCTAATTTTTAGGGTCTAACATATGCTGTTTGGGGAATTGATAGGAAAAAGCTGGTAAAGAGAGGAGTCTAAGATGTATTTGTGATAAATTCTACAGGGACGAGTAGTGACCACTAGAAGAAGACACTGCATGCTGTACCGGTCAGAGAAAAAAATGGAAGGGGAAAAACTTCAGGGAAGAATCCATGGGGTTTTGGGGCCCGATGGGAAGAAAAGGGAAGGGGAACAACTCCCATCAAAATGACGTCTTTCCCCCGAGTCCCCGCTGTCAGGGGTCCCTTTTTTTCCTGTGTTGAATCGGCTGTATTCATGTGATGGTGACCTGAACTGGGATGTGATTGGTGGGGGGGTTTTAGGGGTTTTGTTGGGTGTTTTGTAGTGTCTGTGTGGGGGTTGTCCCCCGATTTTTAAAGCAAGGTTTCCCCCAACCCGACTCTGTGTGAGGGGGTTTTCTGCCCAAATGTTTCTTGCTGGGCTGGTGTAGGGGGGTTTTACACGGAGCAGTTTTTTTTTTCATTTTTTGATGCGTTTTTTTTTGCAGAAATGTTCAGTATTAAAAAATTTTTTGTCTTTTTTGCCCCAAAAAAAAGCTTCAAAAATGTCCATACGGGAAAAACACCCCTTTTTGTGTACATGTGGTTTTTTTTAAAAGTGGCGGGGTGCGAGACAAAGGGGGTTTTTTAAGCGGAATTGTATGTGGGGGGGTTTGTTCCGGGCTGATTTTTATTTTCAGTCTTTCCCTGTGGTATTTGAAGGGCAAGTCCATCAACATCCCCCTTAATTTTAATTGTTGTTTATGGAGAACACCTTTTCAATTTAAATTACATTGAAAAGTTCTTCCCTTAGTCCCGTTTATTGGTTGAAAATTTTAAACAAGCTTGTAGGGGGGGCTTTTTTTGTTGTACTTTTTTCCCAAATTCCCCCCAAATTTCTAAAGCTTTATGGACTCTCCCTAATAGAGACAGGACTGCCAGAGAAGGTGACCCCTGTTCTCCACTAAAGTAAGGCATACTTATCTTCTGTCTCAAGTCAGGCTAAAGGCCCCCGGGCTGTTCCTTTTCCGGATGGGGATGTTTTTTTTTGGGGAGATGCGGTTTCCTTAAAGGGGTTCTCCCAACCAATTTCAGGGCCCTTCCCTAAAAAAGCAATCCCGCCCGAAAAAACCCTTTTATATGTATAAAATTTTAAAAAAAATGGGAAGGGGGTTTGGGGGGGGAAATTTTGGGGTATTGTTATAAAGGGTTTTATGTGCCCTCCCTTTTTCTTGTGTGTTTTTTTGTCTATACCAGTCACCTGAAAATCCCCAAAAAGGTTTTTTTGTTATCCACTGAAACTATATTGTCCTAATGCTTTTTCAGTTTTAACCCTGGATTAGAAAAAAGGGCCACTCAACTACCCGTTAATGTTATTGTAGTTTGTTGGAGAAAAACCCCTTTTTAATAAGATACATTGTAAATGTTCTTTCCTTAGACCGTCATTGGTATGCAGATTAATCAAGTAGGGAGGCGGGGGGTTCTTGTTCCGTACTTTTCCAATTCCCACATTGCTTTTAAAAATTTTTTGGGTTCCCCCAATAAGACAGGGTTTTCCAGAGAAGGTGAAACCCCTGTTTTTCCCCTGAAGCAAGGCATACTTTTTAATTTTTTCTCAAAAGTCCGGGTGGGAAATCTGACTGTTCCTTTTTTTCAGGATGTTTTAAAAATTTTTTTTGGGGAGATGAGGTTTTTCTTTTGGGGGTTTTCCCAAACCCTTGCAGGACCCTTTTATAAGGCAAACTGCCCCACACCATTTCATATGTTTAAAAAAAAAGGGAAAAAAATGGAAGTGTAGGTTTTTTGGAACTTTATGGGTATTATTTAAGGTTTGTGCATTCCTTTTCTTATTTTGTGTCGTTTTTTTAAACCGTCACTTGGAGCTCAAAGATTTTTGTGTTTTTCCAAATGAAAATTTTTTTTGTTCCCAAAACTTCTACAGATTTACCCCTGGTTTTAGAAGACCCGTTCCCCCTCAACATTCCACTTTTTAAAGTTATTGTTTGTTTGATGGAAACGCCTTTTCAAAAGTTACATTGTAAAAGTTCTTCCTTAGACCTGGTTTATTTGGGATGCGATTAATCAAGCTTGTAGGGGGGGCATCTTCCCGTTTTTTTTACAATTTTCCCAAAAATGTGCTTTAAAAATTCATGGACTCTCCCTAATTTGAGGGGGCCCGGGGGTGCCTGGAAAGGTGGCAAGGGTTTTCCCCTGAAGTAAAGGGATACTTTAATTCTGTCTCAAAGTCAGGGGTGAAGTCTGACTGTTCCTTTTAAGGATGAGATGAATTTTTTTCAGAGATGCCCGATTGCTTCATGGGGGTTTCTCCCCAACCCCTTTCAGGACCCTTTTTTAACAAACATTTTGCCGACACCAAATTTCCTTTTTATCAGGCTGAAGTCTGATTGTTCCTTTTTACAGGATTTTGGGTTGGGAAAAAATTTTTTTTCAGAGATGCAGATTGCATCATGGGGGTTCTCCCAACCATTGCGGACCTTTTTATAAAATGCCAAAAACTGCCGGAAAACCATTTCATAGTATAAAAATAGAAAAAAACTGGGAAGTGTAGGTGTTGGGGAATTTTTGGCTATTTTTTAAGGTTTTCAAGTGCTTTCCCCTTTTTCTTATGTGTGTCCCTTTTATACAGTCACTTGGGAAATCACCCGTGATTATTTCATATGGAATTTTATTTTTTCCGTGAGCTTATTGTCCTTTTCTTTTTAAAGTTTTCCCCTGGAATGGTAGACAAGTCCACTCAACATGCCCTTTAAAGTTTTGTATTTTTTATGGAAAAAAACCTTTTTTAATAAGTTTCATTTTAAAATTTTTTCCCTTTGGGCCTGTCTTGGTATGCAGATTAATCAAGTGAAGGCGGGGGCTTTTCTTAAAATACTTTTTCAATTCCCCCATGTGCAAAGTTTCCCGGACTCGCCCTAAAAGAGCAGGGGTTTCCTGGGAAGGTGGCCCAAATGTTTTCCACTGGGAAAAAAGGCTACTTTAATTTTGTCTCAAAAGTCAGGGTTTCAGTTTTACGTTCCTTTTGACTGTTCCCCTTTTTAAAGGGTGAGATTTAATTTTTTTTCAGGAATGCGATTGCTTTTAAGGGGGGCCTCCCCAACCCTTTTCAGGACCTTTTATAACAGCAAACTGCCGACACCATTTAAAAATTTTATAAAAATTGAAAATACCCGGGAAAATGTAGGTGTTGGAAAATTTATGGCTTTTTTTTAAGGTTTTTAAGTGCATCCCTTGTTTTATGTGTTTTCGTTTTATACCAGTCACTTGGAGCTCACCAGTGAAATTATTTTTTATATGGGGGTTTTTTTTTTAACCAAGGGGAGCTTTATTGTCCCAAACCTTTTATGTTTTACCCCTGGAATGGTTGAAAAAGGCCAAATCAAAATGCCACTTAAAGTTAAATTTTAGTTTTGATGGAGAAAAACCCCTTTTTAATAAGTTACCCTTGTAAATGTTCTTCCCTTTGACCTTTTCATTGGTATGCAGATTAATCAAGGGTAGTTTGGCGGGGCTTCTTCTAAATACTTTTGCAATTCCCACTGTCTTTAAAGCTTCCTGGACCGCCCTAAAAGAGACGGGTTGCCCGGAAGGGGGCCAAAATGTTTTCCACGAAATAAGGCCCTACTTTAATTCTGTTTCCAAAAAATCGGCCCGGGAAGTCTGACTGTAACTTTTACAGGATGAGAGAATTTTTTTGGGAGAATGGGAGAATGCTTTTGGGGGTTCTTTCCCAACCCTTTTCAGGACCTTTCATAACAACAATCTGCTGACACCAAATTTTATTATTTTCAGGTGAAATTTTTATGGGTTTCCTTTTTCAGGTGAGATGAATTTTTTGCCCGGTTGCCTTGGATTTCTTATGGGGGTTTTCCCAACCATTTTCAGGACCTTTCATAACAGCAAACTTTCCGACACCCTTTCATTTTGGTTTTAAAAATAGAAAAAGACTGGGGAAGTGTAGGTGTTGGAAAATTTATGGGTATTTTTTAAGGGTTTTAAGTGCATCCCCTTTTTCTTTTTGTGTTTTCGTTTTTTTTCCAGTCAAATTGGAGCTCAAAAGATTTTGTGGGTTTTCCCCTGATCTATATTGGGCCTAATTTCTTTTTACAGTTTTTTCTCCTGGGGATGAAGACAAAATCCCCCTCCCAAAATATCCCTTTAAAGTTATTGTAGTTTGATGGAAAACGGCCCCTTTTTTAATAAGTTACATTTTAAATTTTTTTTCCTTAGACCGTCATTGGTATGCAGATTTTTTCAAAACTAGTTGGCGGGGAAAACTTCTGTATTTTTTCAATTCCAACTTTTGCTAAAACTTCATGGCTCTCCCTTAAAAGAGACGGGATTTCCTGAGAAGGTGGCCAAAAAGTTTTCCACTGAAGGTTTTGGCTTTCTTTAATTCTTCTCAAAAAAATTTAGGCTGAAGTCTGCTGGTTTCCCTTTTAAAAGGATGGAGAATTTTTTGCAGGATGCCCGATTGCTTAATGGGGGTTCTCCCAACCATTGCAGGACCTTTCATAACAACAATCTGCTGACACCATTTCATTATATCAGGCTGAAGTCTGATTGTTCCTTTTACAGGATGAGATGAATTTTTTGCAGAGATGCAGATTGCTTCATGTGGGTTCTTTTTAACCAAATTTCAGGGCCTTTTTTAACGCAATTGCCCAACCATTTTTATATGTATAAAAATGAAAAAGGGGCTGGGGAAATGTAGGTGTTGGCTTTATGGCTATTATTTAAAGGGTTTTAAGGGGCATTTCCCCTTTTTCTTAGGGGGGTCGTTTTATACCAGTCATTGGAGCCCCAAAAGGGTTTTTTTGTTATCCACTGATCTATATTGTCCTAATGCTTCTACAGTTTTACTCCCGGTTTTAGAAGACAAGTCCCCCTCAATATATCAATTTTAAAGTTTTTGTAGTTTGATGGAAAACGCCTTTTCAATTTAAGGGTTTCATTATAAAAGTTCTTCCCTTTGCCCGTATTGGTTTTGCAGATTAATCAAGTTTGTGGCGGGGCCCCTTCTGTATTTTTTTCAATTCCCAAAAAGTGCTAAAGGTTCATGGACTTCCCTAATAGGACAGGGGTGCCTGAGAAAGGGGGCAACTGTTTTCCCTGAAGTTAAAGGGATATTTTTAAATTTTTGTCTCAAAAGTCAGGCTGAAATCTGACTGTTCCTTTTAGGTTTTAGATGAATTTTTTTTCAAAAAGTTTCAGTTGCCTTTATTTGGGGGTTTCCCCCAACCCTTGAGGACCTTTTTATAACAGCAAACTGGGCCCACCCCCATTTAATATGTATAAAAATAGAAAAGGGCTGGGAAGTGTAGGGTTTGGGGGCTTTATGGTATTATTTTGGGGTTTTAAATGCATCCCCTTTTTCTTAGGGGGGTCGTTTTATACCGTCACTTGGAGCTCACCAGTGCTTATTTCATATGGATTTTTTATTAACCCGTGAGTTATTGTCAACCTTTTTAAAATTTTACCCCCGGAATGGTAGACAAGTCCCCTCAAATGCCACTTTAAAGTTAAATTGTAGTTTGATGGAGAAACAACCCTTTTCAATAAGTTACATTGTAAATGTTCCCTTTCCCTTTGACCTTTTCATTGGTAAACAGATTAATCAAGTAGTAGGCGGGGCTTTTCTAAGTACTTTTTTCAATTCCCACATGGGGCTAAAACTTCCTGGACTTTCCCTAATTGAGACAGGGTTGCCGAGAAGGTGGCAACTGTTTTCCATGAAGTAAGGCATACTTTTAAATTTTGTCTCAAAAATTTAGGGCTGAAGTCTGGGCTTTTCCTTTTACCCGGATGGATGAAATTTTTTTCAGAGATGGGAGATTGCTTCATGGGGGTTTTTCCCAACCATTTCGGAACCCTTTTATAACAAGCAAAACTGGGGGACCCTTTCATATGTATTAAAATTTGAAAAAGATGGGAAATGTAGGTGTTGGAACTTTATGGCATTAAATTTTGGTTTTTAAAATGTATCCCCTTTTTCTTTTGTGTTCTTTTATACCCGTCCCCTTGGAGTCAACAAATTTTTTTGTTATCCCGTGATCTATTTTGTTTCCTTTAAAACTTCTACAGTTTACCCCTGGTATAGAAGGGCAAAGTCCCCTAAAATACCACCCTTTAAAGTTATTTTAGTTTGATGGAAAACGCCCTTTTCAATAAGTTACATTGTAAATGTTTTCCTTAGACTGTCATTGGTATGCAGATTAAAATCAAGCTAGTAGGGGGGGGCTTTTTTAAAGAAATTTTGCCAATCCCCCCATGTCCCTAAAGTTTCCCTGGACTGCCCTAATAGAGACGGGTTGCCGGGAGAAGGTGGCAACTGTTTTCCACTGAATTTAAGGCATATTTTAATTCTGTCTAAAAGTCGGCGGGAAGTCTGATGTTCTCTTCAGACCAAAAAATCTTTGGGGGGATTCCTAGAGGTTTTCTTTTTTTTGCAGCTCACCCTGAGGTTTTTATCGTTTGTGCTTTGCTGTGAATGTTTATTTTTTTTCTGCGGGAGAAGAGAAAATTAGCTAAAGGGGAGTTCGGGGGACTGGGAAAAACCCATTGTTTCCGGGTTTAAAAGCCGTGGTGGCAGTGTGAGTTTGGACCCTTTTTATAGAAAAAAATTCTTTTTCAAGACTTTGAAGCTAAAGCCTGATCATGCCCTACTGTTTTTTTTTTGCAGGAGAACATTTCAAAAAGGGGTCTTTGATTTTCCTTTCTGACCATGTGGACTGCCAGGATTTTTTTGAAAAGTGCAAGGGGGCAAAAAGGGACACCCCAAAATTTGGGGCGCGCTTCCGCTTCCTGCCGTTTATTCCAGAGGGAAATGGGGAAAAAAAGTGACGTTGCACCTTTTTAATCCATTTGGGGGAGCTCCCCCCTTTCATGGGGTGGTTTTCCCTTCAGGGCTACTGTTTAGCGTAAGGGGGAGACAAAACTGAAAAAACAGCTGGGGCCCCCACGGGGGAAACTGCGCTTTGG
Organism: Phyllomedusa bahiana; assembly: GCA_025379985.1. Classification (NCBI taxonomy): domain Eukaryota; kingdom Metazoa; phylum Chordata; class Amphibia; order Anura; family Hylidae; genus Phyllomedusa; species Phyllomedusa bahiana. The sequence goes on from JAODAL010021592.1 coordinate 52,863, forward strand.
GTCCGCTTAAAAACCAGACCTGATGGAAATTGGGGGATTGCAAAACCCGGCCCGCATCATTTTTTTGGGGAAGGAAATCGGGGCTACCTCTTTTCAAACCCGGCCAAACCACGAAAAATTCCCGCCTTTTCCCTTTAAAGTTTGGCCATACACAAGTGACCGGGGGCCTTTTAACCCGGGGGGGACTTGCTGCCCGCAATTGTGGGGGGGCCCCGGGGGAAAAACCCCCCCCCCCAAAAAACCCCCCGGTAGTGCCCAAACCCCACGTAAAGGGGGTTGACCTGTGGGGGTCAGAAAAAACCCATCGGGCGAAAGCTGCCCAAAAGGTTTTTCAGGGGTTAACGGGAAATTTAGGGCCGAAGCAGCCCCCGGCCCGGGGGAAAAAGTGGTGCCCATCTTTCTGGGTAACTACCTGTCGGGGAGGACGTGCCACCCTCCGGCCGAGGCGGGATGGAGGGAGTCCTTTGGCCAAAAAACCGGGCGCAACACCCTGTGCCCGTGATCCTGGGGCCCGAAAACCCACCCAAGAGCCGGGCCCCTTTTCCCCGGGCGGATCCGAAACCAAGAGGCCCAGAATGGCACCTGTTTCATCGGGTGCTTTCATCTCCCAAACCAGACGGGAGCGTCCGGGGATGGGGCAGCCCAACCCACCGCTATTGCCAGGATGAGGGCAAGTACCGGGACGACATAAACAAGCCAGCGTGCCGGAGGGTTGTTTCTTTTGAAGGGAAAGGGGGCGTTTTGGGACTGCTCGGCTGCCCAAGGTTTAAAGATCTGCATGGTTTTGTGAGTACGAAAGTTTCCCCTGGTTTTCTTCTGAGGGGTCTGTAAATTTCCTGGGACTGTGTTGGGGGAGTTTCCCCCGGGGGAAAAAAGGGCCCTGGTCTTCCCCCCCCTTGCCCAGCAGCTGGAAAGTGAAAAGGACTGGGGTGGTCCGCAGGGGCCCACCCAAAGCGGCTACGTATTGCGGCCCCCAGATAAACCCCCATCCCCCGGCTATGCCTTTTGGACCAACCCCTTTATAAGGGGATACTAATCCCTTTGCGGTGTTAGCAGACATGGAGGATAAAACCTTTTAGAGATGTTTTGACAGGGGGTCTACCCCCCCTTACTTAGAGGCGGTTTTGATGTGGGAGAATTTTAGGGGGATGCTTTTTTCAGCTTTCCCCCAAACTAGGGAAAATACCCTTGGCAGGATTATTTTTAAAACATTAAATTTTTTCACGCTTTAATTTTACTGCCCCAAAAATTTTGGGGGAGGGGTTTTTGGAAAAATGTTCGCAGAGCAGCCATTTTTTGGGGGGTTAACTTTGGTTTTGGCCCTTTGGAGGACATATTGTTTTTGCAAGAATGTTTTTTTAGGGTTTTAAATTCCCAAAGGGGATTTCTGAGTGGAAACAGGGGGCCCTTTTCGCTCGGGGTCTCCCTTTCCCCATATAAAAAAAATGAGGGGATTGGCGTTTTGTTTAAGAACCAAAACTTTGTTATTAAAAAAGTACACGGTCTTAGGGGCTGGGACGGGTGTTTATTTGGTTTATGTGAAGGTTCAAAAAAATTATTTTCCCGGATCATTTAAAAAATTTTTACGCTCCTGTAAATTTTAAGGGAAGGGATAGGAAGAAAACTGTTTGAGAAGGAAAAACGTTTTTCCCCGGGGTTAGGTCACCGCTCCTGATGGCAGGGGTTTAAAATGAAAACTTGGAGGGGGAAAAAAACTGATTTTCACCATTTCTTTTTTTAAAGAAATTAATTACTGTTGATTGCTTAAAAAAGATGTGGGTGCCCTTGGGGTTTTAAATTTTAAACCCCCCCACCGGCCATTTTTTCATGCTGACAGGGGGGGGAAATCCACTCTTGGCGGATTTTATCTTTGTGTTAAACTTTCCAGGTATCCAAGTGCTGGCAGGAGACATGGCTTTCTCTGACCATGGGGCTTTTTTTGTTTTTTCCCTTTCACTTTCAGGGGCCCATTGTCTGCAGGTAAAAAGGCATGGGGAAAGGGCTGAATGTAAAGTCTAAGGGAAAGCAGGAGGGGGCCAGTAAACCCCGGCCAATTTGTGCCAAGTATTAACAGTGGGAGAACTAAGCAGGGCTAAAACCTTCCCCCTTTTCCCAATTTTCCAATGGTGGGGGTGGGTGAAAGATGCGGGAACCAAAAAGATTTTTTCCCAACATTCAGGGAAAAAGGAAAGAAAAGTTACAACGTGTACAATTTACTAGAGCTCCCTACCAAAGGTTAAAATGTTTACAGGGAAAATGCAGGAGGCAGGGGTTAATGTTTTTGCTGAGATCTGGCCCCAAACCCGGAAAGAGGTCTCGATGTACTGAAGAAGAGGGGCCCAAAAAAATTTTGTACCAAAGGGAAAACTTAAAGGGCCTGGAGGGGTTGGGGCGTTTCTCACCCGGTTTTTCCCTTTTTTTCAAAAAAAATTGCGGGGACCCTAAATCCCCCCATAAGGGGTTTTTTTTAAAAAAAATGGGTTTGTGGTAGGGTCAGGGGGGGGGGGGACCCCACTTGAGGAAAATGAGGGCTTTTTTACTGGACCTTATAGCGCCAAAAACCCAGATCCTGGAGTGGGAGAAAGAGGTGATAGGGCCCCCCAGCAAAAAACCTTTTCATCAGGAGGGGCTTGCAGTGTCTTAGGTTTAGTTACAGTAGTCGAGGTAAAGGGATTTTTCAGTCCCTTTGGCCCCGAAACAAGAAACCCCCCCCCTGGATGGGTTACCTATAGAATTTTATCTAAATTTTTTTGGGTTTTCTTGGCACCAGATTGCTGCAGGGTTTTTTACCCAAATTGGGGAAACAGGGCGTTTTTGGGAAACCATGAAGGAGGGGGGTTAAATTGTCCCGATTTTTAAAAAAGGTGACAAAAACCCGGGTTTTAAAAAATGGGGCCCCATAAACCTTTTAAAACACCGCTACAAGGTTTTTGCCAAAACTGCTTGCTTAAAAAGTATGAGCCCCTGTTTAAACGGGTTTAGGTAGTGCAGGAAAGGGGCAGGTGTGCCCCGTGCCCGGGGGATCTTCAGGGGGAACCCCACTCTGCTTTTGGGGATGTGATATGGGATTGGTTTTTGCAGGAGGGCAGGAAGCTTGCTGTTTCCCATCTGTTTGGGCTTTGGAAAAAGGGATTTGACAGGTTGTCACACTCCATTTTTTTGCCTCCTGAATGCTTTGGGCTTCCCCCGGGCCATTTTTCTTTTTCCGTCAAAAAAATTTTGTTTCACCGACATCAGCAGCAAAAACCCTGGTCAATGGTTTCCGAATGAGAAAATTAAGTCCACTCAGGTGTTTGGCAGGGGGGGCCCCCCCTCTCCCCCCGGGCTTTATATGTGCAAAGGGAACCCCTTTTTATGCATGGGTCCGTAGAGATAAAATGATCCCAAAGGGGGTCCATTTAACCCGGAAGCAGCAGGGGCAAACTAAAGGTTCTTGGATATTTTGGATATGTGTGTATTGTTGGGGGATAACATAGCTGACCTCCCAGGCCCCAAACTCCCCATTAAACTTTTTCTGTGGGGGATCTGCCTTTAAAGTAAATGCAGAAATGTCGAAACAAGTTTTTGGGGGCCAAATATTAAAAACTGTAGTTTTGGGCGTTCCAGAAATCCCAAAACCATCAAAACTGGGTCGGTGTTAAGTTCAATGAGCGCATTTAAAAGCCCAGGAAAAAATGGTTTATGTTCGTTTACAGAGTTTCAGAGGAAATTGGGAAAAAATGGGAAACTCAGGGAACTTAGTTCACAGGGAAGACCCTAGTTTGGGCAAGTCGGTTATTCTCCCCCCGGTGGTGTATTTAAACCCAACCTTTTTCCCCCCCGAAACCCCATGCAAAGGAAAGAGGTTTTAATAAATTTTCTTTTTTTCTTTCTGTGGGGTGTTTAAAATGGGAGCGAGTAGGGGCGCAAAGGTCATCCAAAGAAAAAAGCTTTTTTGGTTTTAACTTCCCTGGGTTAAACATGTATTTAAGTTTTTTAATCCCCCATTTTTATGTGTGCTGCGGGTCCTGAAAAGCCACCAAGGTCTCCCCTTTTTAACCCGTATTCAGGGGGGGGGTTTTTTTTGTCGCTTTAAAATGGGTAAAACGCAACCTTACCCAACCTGTTGGGCCCTTTCTGCTCCAAAATGGTACGTAAAATAGGAGGATTCATCAAAAGAAAAAGGCTACATGATCTGCCAAATCTGATCTGTTTTAAAAAGAAAGAAAGGTTGCTCATTTTCAGCAGCAGGAAAACCCCTGTCAGACATAACATGTTGCCTCAGAGAGATGCTGCCCAGGTCTGGGGACTTTGGGGGAAGGTGAGGGCACCCAACCGGGCAGAAAAACATCATGTGGGCCTAGCATGCAGGGTGCCCTGCCGTCAGGGGGGGTACATAAGAGGAGGAAAGGGCTGGTGAGAAAACCCGGCATTTCCCTAGAAACCCGATGTGGCAGTACTGAGGGCCATCCCCCCCTTTTGTTCTGGTACTGTCAATTGCACAGGATGTCCTCACACCAAACTCAGAAATTTGATTTTAAAAAGAAACGGACAGGGGATTGCCCTTTTCCTTTTGGGCATGGGGTAATTTGGGAAACTCTGGGGGTTTTGGGTTTGCTATTAAAGTAAAAAGAAAGTTGGGGGGGTTTTTTTATATTGTGTTTGAAGGAAACCCCGATGATGCTCCCAAAATGTATCTGTTTCCAAAAAGGGGAAAAGTGGGATGTTTAAAGGGGCTGTACATATTTTTTTTAGCAGGGTTTTATTTGTTTTATCTTCAGGTTTTGGGAAAATTTTTTGGGGCTGATGATTTCAGAGGGGAAGGGGTGGAAATTTCCCAAAAGTGGAAGATCGGGTTAAAAAATTGAGGTTCTTTTTGACTTTTTATAATTTTTTGTATAGTTATTACCCTTATTTGTGCCTGATGTTTGCGTGCATTTTGCATTTATATTGAAAAGTTGTAATTTAGATTATAATGATTAGATAAAAGTTATTTTTACAAAAAAAAAAAAAATGTTCTTTTACAGGATGAATAATTTTTTGCAGATGCATATTGCTTCATGGGGGTTTTCTCCAACCATAGCAGGACCTTCTTCATAATAGCAAACTGCCGACACCGATTTCATATGTATAAAAATAGAAAAGACTGGGAAGTGTAGGTGTTGGATACTTTATGGCTTATTATTTAAGGTTTTCAAGTGTATCCCTTGTTCGTTATGTGTGTCGTTTTATACAGTCACTTGGAGCTCACAGATTTTTGTGTTATCCGCCTGAACTAATTTTTCCTAATACTTCTACAGAATTACCACAGGTGATAGAAGGACAAGTCCACTCAACTACCTATTAATGTTATTGGGGTTTTAGGTTTTTGGGATGGAAAAAACGCTTTTCAATAAGTTACATTGTAAATGTTCTTCCTTAGACAATCATTGGTATGCAGATTAATCAAGCTAGTAGGCGGGGCATCTTCCGTTTTTTTACAATTCCAACATGTGCTAAAGCTTCATGACTCTCGTCTAAATAGAGACAGGGGATGCCACTGAGAAGGTGGCAACTGTTTTCCAACTGAAGTAAGGCATACTTTAATTTCTGTCCTCAAAAGTCAGGCTGAAGTTCTGATTTGTTCCTTTACAGGATGATATGAATTTTTGTCAGATGCAGATTTCTTGCATGGGGGTTCTCCCAACCATTGCAGGACCTTTCATAATAGCAATCTGCCGATCACCATTTCCATATGGGTATAAAAATAGACAAGACTGGGAAGTGTATGTGTTGGAACTTTATGGCTATTATTTAAGGCTTCAAGTGCATCCCTTTTTCTTATGTGTGTCGTTTTATACCAGTCACTTGGAGCTCACCAGTGACTTATTTCATATGGATTTTTTATTAACCAGTGAGCTATATTGTCCTAATCCTTATAAAGTTTTACCCCTGGAATGGTAGACAAGCCAACTCAACATGCCACTTAATGTAATTGTAGTTTGATGAGAACACTTTTCAAAAGTTACATTGTAGAATTTTTCTTCCTTAGACCTGTCATTGGTAATGCAGATTAATCAAGCTAGTAGGCGGGCTTCTTCTAAGTACTTTTGCAATTCCCACTGTGCTAAAGCTTCCTGGACCGCCCTAATAAGAGACAGGGTTGCCTGAAGAAGGTGGCAACTGTTTCTCACTGAAGTAAAGGCATACTTTAATTCTGTCCTCAAAGTCAGGCTGAAAGTCAGAATGTTCCTTTACATGATAGATGGAATTTTTTGCAGATGCAATTGCTTCATGGGGGTTCTCCCAACCACTTGCGGACCTTTCATAATAGCAAACTGCCGACCATCCATTTCATATGTATACAAATAGAAAAGACTGGGAAGTGTATGGTTTGGGGGTGGGGGGGGGGGGGGGTGTGGAATCTTTATGGCTATTATTAAAGGTTTCAAGTGCATCCCTTGTCTTTTGTGGTCGTTTTGATCCAGTCACTTTGATCCACAGTGACTTATTTCATATGGATTTTTATTAACCAGTGAGCTATATTGACCCTAAATCCTTAAAGGTTTTACCCCGTGGAATGGTAGACAAGTCACTCACATGCACTTAATGTAATTGTAGTTTGATGGAGAACAACCTTTCATAAGTTACATTGTAAATGTTTCTTCCTTAGAACTTCATTGGTATGCGAAATAATCAAGCTAGTAGGCGTGGGCATCTTCCGTATTTTTACAATCCAACATGTCTAAAGCTTCATGGACTCCTCCCTAATAGAGACAGGGTTGCCTGAGATGGTGGCAACTGTTTCCACTGAAGTAAGTGCATACATTTCATTCTGTCTCAAAACTCAAGGCTGAAGCTGACTTGTTCCTTTACAGGATAAGATGAATTTTTTGCAGTTGCAGTTTGCTTCATGGGGGTTCTCCGCAAACCATTTCAGGACCATACATAATAGCAATCTGCCGACACCATTTCAATATGTATAAAAATAGGAATAAGACTGGTAAGTAGTAGGTGTTGGAACATTATGGGCTATTATTTAAGGTTTTCAAGTGTAATCCCTTGTTCTTAGTGGTGTCGTTTTAATACCAGTCACTTGGAGCTCAACAGATTTTTGGTTATCCACTGATCTATATTGTACTAATCCTTATAAAGTTTTACCCTGAAGGTAGACAAGTCCACTCAACATGCCACATAAGTAATTGTTATTTGATGGAGAACACCTTTTCAATAAGTTACATTGTAAATGTTCTTCCTTAGACCTGTCATTGGTATGCAGATTAATCAAGCTAGTAGGCGGGGCTTCTTCTAAGTACTTTTGCAATTCCCACATGTGCTAAAGCTTCCTGGACTCGCCCTAATAGAGACAGGGTTGCCTGAGAAGGTGGCAACTGTTTTCCACTGAAGTAAGGCATACTTTAATTCTGTCTCAAAAGTCAGGTTGAAGTCTGATGTTCCATTTACAGGATGAGATGAATTTTTTGCAGATGGCAGATTGCTTCAGGGGGTTCTCCCAACCATTCAGGACCTTTCATAAAAGCAATCTGTCCGACACATTTCAAATGTATAAAAATAGAAAAGACTGGGAAGTGTATGTGTTGGAACCTTATGGCCTATTATTTAAGGTGTCAAGTGCACCCTTGTTTCTATGTGTGTCGTTTTATACAGTCACTTGAGCTCACCAGTGGACTTATTTCATATGATTTTATTATTACCATAGCTATAATATTTCCTAATCCTTATAAACGTTTACCCCTGGAAAAGTAGACAGAGTCCCATAAACATGCCCACTTAATGTAAATTGTAGTTTGATGCCACGCCCAGACACCTTTTTCAATAAGTTATCATTGTAAATGTCCTTCCTTAGACGCTGTCATTGGTATGGCAGATTAATCAGCTAGTAGGCGGGCTTCTTCTAAGTACTTTTGCAATTCCTGAAAATGTGCTAAAGCTTCCTGGACTCGCCCTATTGAGGAGGCAGGGTTCCTGAGAATTTGGGGGTGGGGGGTGGTAGGGGGGTGGCAACTGTTTTCCACTGAAGTACGGCATACGTTAATTGACTAAAAAGTCAGGCTGGAAGTCTGACTGTTTCCTTTTACAGGATGAATGAATTTTTTGCAGAAGATGCAGATTGCATTCATGGGGGTTCTCCGCAACCATTGCAGGACCTTTCATAACAGCAATCTGCCGACACATTTCATATGTATAAAATAGAAAAGACTGGGAAGTGTAGGTGTGGAACTTTATGGCTATATTTAAAGGTTTCAAGTGATCCCTTGTTCTATGTTGTCGTTTATACCAGTCACTTGGACTCAACAGATTTTTGTGTTATCCCTGATCCAATTTGTCCTATACTTCACATATTTACCCCTGGTATAGGAAGACAAGTCCACTCAACATACCACTTAAATGTTATTGTAGTTTGCTGTAAAACGCCTTTTCAATAAGTTATCATTGTAAAATGTTCTCTTAGACCTGTCATTGGTATGCGATTAATTCAAGCTAGTAGGCGGGGCTTCTTCTAAGTACTTTTTGCAATTCCACATGTGGCTAGAAGCTTCCTGTACTCGCCCTAAAAGAGACATGGTTGCCTGAGAAGGTGGCAACAGATTTCCACTGAAGGTTAAGGCTACTTCATTCTGTCTCAAAAAGTCAGGCTTAAGTCTGACTGTTCCTTTTTACAGGATGAATTAATTTTTTTGCAGATGAGCAGATTGGCTTCATAGGGGGTCTCCCAACCATTGCAGACCTTTCATAATAGCAATTTGCCGACACCATTTCATATGTAATAAAAATAGAAAAGACTGGGAAGTGGTTAGGTGTTGGAACTTTATGGCTATTATTTAAGGTTTCAAGTGTATCCCTTGTTCTTATGTGTGTCGTTTTATACCAGTCACTTGGAGCTCACCAGTGATTTATTTCATATGGATTTTTTTATTAACCAGTGAGCTATATTGTCCTAATCCTTATAAAGTTTTACCCCTGGAATGGTAGACAAGTCCACTCAACCTGCCGCTTAGATGTAATTCGGTAGTTTGATGGAGACCACCATTTGTCAATAAGTAACATGTAAATGTTCTTCTTAGACCGTCTTGGTATGGCAGATTAATTCAAGCTAGTAGGCGGGGCTTTTGTTCTAAGTACTTTTTGCAATTCCACATGTGCTAAAGCTTCCTGACTCGCCCTACAAAGACAGGGATGCCTAGAATTGGCAACTGTTTTCCGCTGAAGTAAGGCATACTTTAATTCTGTACTCCAAAAAAGTCAGGCTGAGTCTGACTGTTCCTTTACAGATGAGATGAAATTTTTTGCAGATGTGCATATTGCTTCATGGGGGTTTCTCCCAACCATTGCAGGACTTTCATAATAGCAATCTCGACACAATTCATATGTATAAAAATAGAAAAGACTGGAAGTGTAGTGTTGGAACTTTAAGGCTAATATTTAAGGTTTCAGTGTATCCCTTGTTCATATGTGTGTCGTTTTATACCAGTCACTTGGAGCTCACAGATTTTTGTGTATCCCTGATCTATTTTGTCCTAATTACTTTCTACAGATTTACACCTGTATAGAAGACAAGTCCACTCAACATACCACTTAATGTTATTGTAGTTTGATGGAAAACGCCTTTTCAATAAGTTTACATTGTAAATTTTCTTCCTTAGACATGTCATTCGGTATGCAGAATAATCACGCTAGTAGGCGGGGCTTCTTCTAAGTACTATTTGCCAACCCACATGTGGCGAAAGCTTCTGGACTCCCTAATTATGAGACAGGGTTGCATGAGAAGGTGGCAACTGTTTTCCCACTTAAGTAAGGCATTCTTTAATTCTGACTCTAAAGTAGGCTGAGTCTGATTGTCCTTTTACAGGATGAGATGAATTTTTTGCAGATGCAGATTGCTTCATGGGTGTTCTCCCAACCATTGCAGGACCTTTCATATAGCAATCTGCCGAACACATGTTCATATGAATACTAAAATAGAAAAGACGGGAAGTGTAGGTGTTGGAACTTTATGGCTATTATTTAAGGTTTCAAGTGTATCCCTTGTTCTTATGTGTGCGTCTTTTATACAATTCACTTGCTAGGCTCAACAGATTTTTGTGTTATCCCCTGATCTATTTTGTCCTAATAACATCTACAGATTTACCCCTGGTTAGAAACAAGTCGCACTCAACCTACCTATTAATGTTATTGTAGTTTGATGGAAAACGCCTTTTCAATAAGTTACATTGTAAATGTTCTTCCTTAGACCTATCATTGGTATGCAGATTAATCAAGCTAGTAGGCGGGGCATCTTCCGTATTTTTACAATTCCAACATGTGCTAAAGCTTCATGGACTCTCCCTAATAGAGACAGGGATGCCTGAGAAGGTGGCAACTGTTTTCCACTGAAGTAAGGCATACTTTAATTCTGTCTCAAAAGTCAGGCTGAAGTCTGACTGTTCCTTTTACAGGATGAGATGAATTTTTTGCAGAGTATTGCAGATGCTTCATGTGGGTAGCCCTCCCAACCATTGCAGACCTTCACAACAGCAATCTGCCGGACAGCATTTCATGATGTTAAAAAATAGAAAAGACGGGAAGTGTAGGTGTTGGAACTTCATGGCTATTAATTTAAAGTTTCAATGCATCCCTTGTTCTTATGTGGGTCGTTTTATACCAGTCACTTGGAGCTCACCAGTGATTTATTTCATATGGATTTTTATTACCAGTGATCTATCATTGTTCCCTAATCCTATAAAAGTATTACCCCTGGAATGGTAGACAAGTCACTCAACATGCCACTTAATGTAATTGAAAGTTTGATGGAGTAACACCTTATGGCATAAGTTACATTGTAAATTTCTTCCCTTAAGACCTGTCATTGGTATGCAGATTAATCAAGCTAGTAGGCGGGGCTTCTTCTAAGTACTTTTGCAATTCCCACATGTGCTAAAGCTTCCTGGACTCGCCCTAATAGAGACAGGGTTGCCTGAGAAGGTGGCAACTGTTTTCCACTGAAGTAAGGCATACTTTAATTCTGTCTCAAAAGTCAGGCTGAAGTCTGACTGTTCCTTTTACAGGATGAGATGAATTTTTTGCAGATGCAGATTGCTTCATGGGGGTTCTCCCAACCATTGCAGGACCTTTCATAATAGCAATCTGCCGACACCATTTCATATGTATAAAAATAGAAAAGACTGGGAAGTGTAGGTGTGTTTGAAAGGGGGGAAAAAGGGAGGGGTGAGTGTGTGGGAAGGGGGGGAAAAAAGGGGGTAGGGGGGGGGGGGTGGGGAGTGGGAGGGGGGGGGGGGGGAAGGGGGAAGGGGGGAACTTTATGGCTATTTATTTAAGGTTTCAAGTGTATCCCTTGTTCTTATGTGTGTCGTTTATACCAGTCAATTGGAGCACAACATATTTTGTGTTATCACCCTGACAATTTGTCCTCATACTTATACAGATTTACCCCTGGTATAGAAGACAAGTCCACTCAACATACCACTTAATGTTATTGTAGTTTGATGGAAAACGCCTTTTCAATAAGTTACATTGTAAATGTTCTTCCTTAGACCTGTCATTGGTATGCAGATTAATCAAGCTAGTAGGCGGGGCTTCTTCTAAGTACTTTTGCAATTCCCACATGTGCTAAAGCTTCCTGGACTCGCCCTAATAGAGACAGGGTTGCCTGAGAGGGTGGCAACTGTTTTCCACTGAAGTACAGTGCATACTTTAATTCGTCTCAAAAGTCAGGCTTGAAGTCCTGAATGTTCCTTTACAGGATGAGATAATTTTTTTGCAGATGCAGATTGGCTTTCATGGGGGGTTTTCTCCCAACCATTGCAGGACCTTTCATAATAGCAAACTGCCGACAGCGCCGCCCCCCGCCCTTTGGCGGGGGGGGCACACACCCACCCCCCACTCTATATATATATATGGGACAGGGGGGGGGGGGGGGGGCGGGGGGGGAAAAAAAACCACCCCAGGGGGGGGGGGGGGGGGGGGCACAACCATTTCATAGGTTCAAAATAGAAAAGACTGGGAAGTGTAGGTGTTTGGAACTTAGGCTTTATTTAAGGTTTCAAGTGTATCCCTTGTTCTTATGTGTGTCGTTTATACCAGTCACTTGGAGCTCACCAGTGACTTATTTCATATGGATTTTTTATTAACCAGTGAGCTTATAGTGTCCTAATCTTATAATGTTTTTTACCCCTGGAATGGTAGACTATCACTCAACATGCCACTTAATGTAATTGTAGTTTGATGGAGAACACCTTTTCAATAAGTTACATTGTAAATGTTCTTCCTTAGACCTGTCATTGGTATGCAGATTAATCAAGCTAGTAGGCGGGGCATGGCTTCGTATTTATTACAATTCACAACATGTTGCCTAAAGCTTCAGGACTCTCCCTAAAGAGCACAGGGTTGGCCTGAGATGGTGGCAACTGTTTGTCCACTGAAGTAAGGCTATACTTTCATTCTGTCTCAAAAGTCAGTGCTGAAGTCTTTGACTGTTCCTTTTACAGGGATGAGATGAATTTTTTTGCAGATGCAGAACTGCTTCATGGGGGTTCTCCAACATTGCAGCGACCTTTCATAAATAAGCAATCTGCCGACACCATTTCATATGTTATAAAAATAGAAAAGACTGGGAAGTGTAGGTGTTGGAACTTTATGGCTATTATTTAAGGTTTCAAGTGTATCCCTTGTTCTTATGTGTGTCGTTTTATACCAGTCACTTGGAGCTCAACAGATTTTTGTGTTATCCACTGATCTATATTGTCCTAATCCTTATAAAGTTTTACCCCTGGAATGGTAGACAAGTCCACTCAACATGCCACTTAATGTAATTGTAGTTTGATGGAGACCACCTTTTCAATAAGTTACATTGTAAATGTTCTTCTCTTAGACCTGTCATTGGTATGGCAGATTAATCAAGCTAGTAGGCGGGGCCTTCTCTAAGTACATCTTTGCAATTCCCACATGTTGCTAAAGCCTTCCTGGACTCGCCGCTATAGAGACAGTGTTGCCTGAGAAGGTGGCAACTGTTTTCCATTTAAGTAAGGCATACTTTAATTCTGTCTCAAAAGTCAGGCTGAAGTCTGATTGTTCCTTTTACAGGATGAGATGAATTTTTTGCAGATGCAGATTGCTTCATGGGGGTTCTCCCAACCATTGCAGGACCTTTCATAATAGCAATCTGCCGACACCATTCATAAGGAAAAAATAGAAAAACTGGGGGAAATGTAGGGTTTTTAACTTTAAAGGCTATTATTTAAGGTTTAAGTGATCCTTTTTCTTTTGTGTCGTTTTATACCAGCCCCCTTGGGGGCTCAAAAAGATTTTTGTTTACCCCGATCTATTTTTTCCTAATCTTCTACAGTTTACCCTGGGAAAAAGACAAAATCCACCCAAAATACCACTTAATGTTATTGTAGTTTGATGAAAACGCCTTTTTTCAATAAATTACATTTGTAAAATTTTCTTCCCCAACCTGTCATTGGATTCAGATTAATCAGCTAGTAGGCGGGGTTTTTCCCGATTTTTCAATTCCAAAATGTGCTAAAGCTTCCTGGGCTCGCCCAATAAGACAGGGTTTCCGAGGGTGGGAACGTTTTCCACTGAATAAGGCAACTTTTTCTGTTCAAAAAATCCCGGGTAATCTGATTTTTTCCTTTTTCAGGATGAGAAAATTTTTTTTGCAGATTGCTTTCATGGGGGGTTTTTCCCCAAACCCTTGCAGGACCTTTTATAAAGCAATCTGCCGACACCATTTATATGTAAAAAATAAAAGACTGGAATTAGGTTTGGGAAATTTATGGGGTATTATTTTTGGGTTTTTAAGGATCCCTTGTTCTATTTTGTGTTTTTTACCCCTTTACTGGGG
>JAODAL010021593.1:0-66683 GCA_025379985.1 Phyllomedusa bahiana
ACCACAATTTTCCTACCGCCAAACTTCACTGCTGACATGTTTTTTTGGGGTGATATACAGTGCATTTTGGCCTCCAAACATGGTGTGTATTATGGCATCTTAAAGAGTTCAATGTTGGTCTCATCTGACCAGACAACTGTATATGTTCCCAGTATTTTACAGGCTTGTCTAAATGTTGTTGAGCAAACTTTGAATGCACTTGAAAGTGCTTTATGTTCACCAATGAAGTCTTGCGTGCATACAGGACATGGAGGTAGAGTGCATTACTTATTATTTTCATTGAAAGAAATTGTACCGACTGAATCCAGGTCTTTCTGCAGCCCTCCACATTGGGTCCTTGTCTCTTCGAAAACCCTCCGGATAATGTCTTCCTCACTCCTCTGTTGAAAAACTTGTGTGGAGCACCTGGTCGTGACTCTTTAATGTTGAACTGACATTATTTCCACTTACAAATAATGGCCCCAACAGTGCTCACTGGAACCTTCAGTAGTTTAGAAATTCTTCCGTAACCAAGTTACTGTTGATCAATTGTAATGTGTTGTCTTGGTCTCACAATGTCAAAATGTGAATAGCCTGATGAAGAGGACTGTATACATCCCAATTTAAATTGATCCCCCAAATTTATTAGGTGATTCAAACAACTGTTGTGAAATTTGACATTAAACTCTTCTTAGAGAATAGCAAGTTGTGCAAAAAGTACTGAAACACTGAACAGTTGGACATGTGCATTCTAAAGTTAAGAGATGGTCTTATTTAGTTCATTTAAAAAAATGTTCAAGAAATTTTATGTCCCTTCTGAAATTTCAACACTTTGTAAGTACATATAAACACACACCCTACACATACATACAGTGGTGATAGGCCGGGGTCACACGGCATGTTACAGCATGTTCACTACATACCACAATATGCGTTCATTGCGCTACTGGAATTATGCGCTTGCAAGCGTGAAATTTCAACAGCGCAAATAATGTGCAATAGTCCGAGGCACATCTCCTTATACCTTACAATTTACAGGTGCTTATACGCCTGAAAAGAAGTGACAAGTGTACATTCCAATCACAAAATGTGTGGCTTGTGATGGACAACGCATATTTTATATTGATGTCTATGATAACTGTATTGTACATTGTTTGGACGTAAATTGACACGCATTTCGGCGAAAGTGCATATGAAATATGCGCAAAAATACGGTCTAAAAGATGCTGTGTTAACACCCCTCTGAATTTTCTGTATGCATTTAACTTTACAAACAGTTTGTTAAAAAACGTTACTATGCTATTCACAAATCTTTTGATGTCACGCATGTTCTCTAGTTTACCTTAAACCACTGTTACAAAAGAAATTATACTCGCCAATATATCCGTCAATATACGATAATCTTCTATTTCTCCAGGCTTTTCTTGGTTGTATTTTGTAACTAGACCAACTGCAACGCCAGCAATGGGAGCAGAAATAGGTACTCCTGGAAATTACAAAATCAAGTAAGTAATGCAAATCACACTAAATACTCTAATCCACATATAGTTTCTACCTTGGCTCGGTTTTTGGAGATAAGTGATATCTAGAGTGTTTTTTCCAGGATTAGCATGCTTTCTTCCAAAAATGGCTCCACCTCTGTTCACAAATTTGTTTCGGTTACTGCAGCTCAGATCAAAGTGAATCAACTGCAATACCAGAGAGAAACCCATGGACAAGTGGGTGCAATTTCTGGAAGAAAGCAGCCATGTTCTGCTAATCCGGCTCATACTTTTAAACTAATCTCTAAACCTAAAGTATTCAGAGATGTATTGCATAAGATGATAAACATAAAATTTTTTGTCTCCAATATCAAACATGTTGGGCCCGCCCAGATGGACTAATCAGTTTTTCAGCTTAGTGTCCGTAGGAGGCAGATGCTGCTTTGCAGCTGTGCGGAGTTTGTTATCTTATGTTTGCTTGCAGGTGGTGACCAAGCGCCTGGCTCACACCTATTGGAGGATGGTCACCGCAATGTTGGTCCCCCTTGAGGGCGTCAGGAAACCAGTCAGTTCTTTAGCTGGCTGAGCTTCCATTACGCTGCTTACCCGTCCCCACCTGCCACCTCCGCGGCCTCTTTTTTCGGATTCCGGTAGCCTCACTTCGGGTGCGTGGTACCGAAGGGGTGATGCCGTGATGCCTGAAGACTTTGGATAGCGGAGTACCCCGAGTTACTCTATATGGGGATAGTCAGGGGTTTTCCCTTTTTTTTTAAAAATCAAGTTGGAGGGCCTCTGGGCCTTGCAAGGGATGGGAGCACGTTTCCCTGCTTATTCCTAGATAGGGCAGGTTTGGCCTGCTGCGCCAATTTTGGGCAACCATGCATTACCGTGCCATTTCCACCATGGTACTGCACATACGGGCATGACACTGTCTGCTGGGGGGTAGGATGGCTTCTCCCTAGGTGCTGCAGACAGTCCTTATGCATTGTAGCGCTTTCGGCCGTTCTGATGGTCAGAGGCTTCTGGAGCCTATTCTGCACCTAGGCGGCGCCCTTTCCTGTGCTTGTTCCGCGAAATTCATGGCTATCCCAGATGACTGTATGGTGAGGAGTCTTGACGTTTTTTATAAAACCGCTTTTGAGGCGGGTGGTGCGGCCCTGTATTTTTTTCTTCTTGGGTCAGCAAGGCCTTCATGGTCTGGTTAAAACAGCTGTAGCAAGGGCTGTCAGCTGGAGCCTCTACGGAGGATTTGTTGGAACTCGTTTCCCAGCTCTTTGGTGCTGCAGAGTTTCTGTGCGAGACCTCTTGAGTCAGCCCGTTTGGTGGCTAGAGCATCGGCCAATGCAGTGACTCTCTGTGGCTAAAATCTTGGTCGGCGGATTCAGAATCCAATAAATTGCTGGATGCTAAGCGCCCCTCAGCCAGATCAGTATCATCCTGGCAGTCTTGCAGAACGCCCAAAGGTCCTTCCGCTTGGTCTGAAGACTTGCCCCCCACCTGAGAATCTGTCTCAGGTGAGGGGCCATCTCCTCCAGTTTCAGGAGATCTGGTAAGTCCAAGTCAACGATGCCTGGGTTTGCGAAGTCGTCATGTCAAGATACAGAATTCACTTCACTTCAGTTCAGTTCCTCCAACAAGTTTTTTTTATTTCTTCTTCAGTTCGGAGCGTTTTCGAGGTTTTTATTAAAATCTTTTTATAGTCCCCAAGAAAGACGGCTCAGTAAGGCCAGTGTTGGACCTCAAGGAGCTCAATCGGCATGCGCAAGTTCACGGTTTCCACTTGGAGGCGTTCCGGTCGGTGGTGGTCTCTCTGGAGCAGAGCGAGTTTCTTTCCGCTATAGACATCAAGGATGCTTATCTGCACATTCCAATTAGCCAGGCACTACACTGGTTTCTGCATTTTGCAGTAGGTTCAAGGCATTTTCAGTTCAGAGTCCTGCAGTTTGGCCCAGCAACTGCACCAATGGTCTCCCCAAAGGTTCTGGCGCCCCTAACTGCAATCCTTTGCATCAGGGGCGTGACCATTATTCCCTACCTGGACGACCTTCTAGTGAAGGCTCCGTTGCGATGCGCCTGCCTGGTCAGCATCAGGATCACCCTAGACACCTTGGTGCGCTTCGGATGGATATTCATCTTCGACAAGTCCTGTCTGATCCCGTCTCCGAGATGGAATTTCTGGGGATGATTCTTGACACTCAGGTGGCCAGAGTGTTTCTTCCACCAAAGAAGATCCATCGATTACAGTTAGGTGTTTCTCTACTTCAGAAACACACACCATATACTCTTTGCACTTGCATGCGGGTTTTTGGCAGGATAGCGACTTCCTTCAAAGCTGTTCCCTTCTCGCAGTTTCAATTCTCGCCTTCTGCAGTGGGCAAGCTTGTCACATAGGGATGGTTCTCCAAAGTCCCTGGACACAGTGATTTGCCTTCCACCTCAGGTCTGAGCCAACCTTGGCTGGTGGTTAGTCTCCCCTGTGTTACATCAGGGGAAGTGGTTTCTGTCCCCGCAATGGCTGATCATCACCACAGACGCCAGTGCATCAGGGTGGGACGCCCTCTTCAGCGCCCGGACAACTCATTCTCTGGTCCCTCAGGGAATCCAGCCTTCAATTCAATATACTAGAACTCAGACATTTTCAGAGACATTTTCCTAACGCTTTCGCATTGGTCCCTTCTCATTCGGAGTCATCCAATTTGGATTCAGTCTGACAAAACCATGGCAGTGGCCTATCTAAATCCTCCGGGCGGTACCAAGAGCCGGGTGGCTTTTCTGGAAGCTTCAAGGATCCTTTGCTGGGCGGAGCATTCAGTACCGGCGTTGTCAGCAATTTTAATTCCCGGGGTGAAAATCTGGTTGGCCGATCCAGAAGTACTTCCAGAGGGTCCGCTCAGGCCTCTAAGAGCGCCATTAACAACTGGATCTGGTCTGCAATTTTGGATGCTTATTGGTCTATAGGGAAACCCCTTCCGTTTCAGGTCACTGCTCATTCCACACAAGCGTTTGGTGCCTCATGGGCAGGTCGGCATCAAGCTTCAGCTATACAGGTTTTAAAAGGTGCCACCTGGGCTTTAGGCCATACTTTTTCTAAGTTCCACCAAAAACATGCCTTGGCCTCGGCTAACACAAGCCTCAGCCATAAGGTACTTCAGGCAGCAGTGTGCTAAGGGTTGCCACTGATGAATTTTTAGTTTGTTACCTTTTTGTCTCCCACCTCCTGGGACTGCTCTTGGACATCCCAAAGTGCTGTGTCCCCCAATGATATTGGCGAGAAATTCGGATTTTTGTACTTACCGTAAAATCCTTTTCTCGTCCGATACATTGGAGGACACAGGTCCTTCCCTCTTTTTTTCCCTCCATGGAATCAGATTTTTGGTTTACCTCTCAGTCACTGCTTTTGTACCAACTGATTAGCCTGGTGTCAGCAGGAGGGATATAGTTTGATCCAACTAGTGTCAGCCTCCAAGGACATGGGCCTATACCCAAGGTGCTGTGTCCCCCAATGAATCGGAGAAAACCATTACACGGTAAGGAAAAAAATCTGAATATTAATCTGAAAGATATCTTGGCTAATCCCCAAAGGTAGCTTTTAAAAAAAAAAAAAAAAAATCTACATTTAACATGTACCTTTTACTGTGGTGGAAGACTGTGTCAAACCGAGTCATGTCACATTTGTAAAACTTAAAGGGGTTGTGCCACAACAGCCGCTGATCACCTATTCACGGAATAGGTAATAAATGTCTGATCACTGGGGGTCAAGTTGCTATAACCCCCACCAATCGCTACTGTAAAATGGAGCCCTTGCCTCACTGTTCTTCCTCGCCACAAGAAATGGTGTGAATAGAGCAGTGGTCATCATGCACACTACTGCTCTATTTAAAGTTTATAGGAGCAAGAGGGATAGCCAAGTTCTGTACTTGGTTATACCCTTTGCTCTCACTGACTTTAAATGGAGCAGCAGTGTGTATGTTCAACCACTTCTCGATTCAAACCCTTCCTTACTACGCGTGCATGCCGAGAAAGGACAGGGAGGCAGGGAACCCGTGTAAGAGATTAATGGGGTCCTAGCAGTCCCGTGAAGAAGCCACAAATGTCTTTCTTGGTACAAACCCTTTAATGCAATTAAAAACGTATCTAGATTAGGCACAGAATAAAAAATTGTTCAGATGTTAGACCCATTCCTAATTAAGTGGACCAGCCAGATGTAAAAATTTTATACAATCCATGATATAACATATAAATTAAAAGTGCTGTCTGGCTATATATATAAAATAAAATATATAAAAATATATATATTTTTATATTTTATTTGTTGAGCCCTATATCAGGGCTTCATCTGCTGGTAACCATCCTTTATCTTCATCACCTGGCAATATATATTATGCCAGTGATGAAGAAAAAGGACGGGTACCAGCAGCAGACAGCCCTGATATAGGGGCTCCAACAAATAAATAATAAAAATATAAAATATTTTTAGAAATTATTTTTATATCTATAGCCAGACAGCACTTTCAATTTAGAGTTGTTATATCATGGATTTATAAAATTTATTACATCTGGCTGTCCACTCTTCATTGAGGAATGAATGATATATAATACTTTGCTAATATTTGAATATATTATAAATATGTAAAAAATGACATAATAAACACAGCAGCACATCCCATTCGGACTTGCCAGTGATGAAGAAAAAAGGATGGGTACCAGAGAAAGACAGCACTGATATAGTGGCTCAACATAATAAAATAAATAAATTCCACGGCAACTCCACAAAGATGTTTTCAGGACAAATCAAATAGTTTTGATTTTTATTCCTCATTAGCCAATATGAGCGAGCGTGTTCACTGCTTCAACCAGTGATTGGTTTAGTGAACCAGAAATCTAATTTTTTTAAACCAAATTTAGCCTTTATGACTTTAAAATGATTTCCCCCTAGCAACCTCTCAAATTTTTGCATATTGTGTACATTGGTAAAAATGTAACTATTACTCATTAGGGGATTACACCCTCCAAAATCTGACCGACTGATTTATATATTAAAACATTGCGATTGACAAACAACAATATATCCAATACAGTTTATAACACGGCTTTATTAGCATAATATTGCACAAAAAGGCCCTTAAATTAATTACCTGCATCCATTAAAGCCAAAGAACCACCACAAGCAGAAGCCATGGATGAGGAGCCGAACAACTATAAAAAAGATTTTAAGAAGTATTAAAGAGTCTTAAAAATACTAAGCACAGTTAAAGCTTCACCATCATAGCTTTATTGTAAGGAATCATATTCTCTTTTACATCCACGCTCGTGTGTGGTTAAAAAAAATAACCCACAAAAACAGTTGGACATTCAACAGAAATTTGTTACTGATTTTTTTTATACCACTAAATGGGGTTGTTCCTGCAGCACTTATTTCTGTAAGACCTACAGTGGGGGAAAAAAAGTATTTGATACACTGGCGATTTTGCACGTTTTTCCACCTATAAAGAATGTAAAGGTCTGTAATTTTTAGCGAAGATGCACTCCAATTTTGAGAGAATTATAAAAAAAAAAAAAAAAAAATCACTTTATATGATTTTCAATAATTTGCATTTAAATAGGATGAAATATGTATTTGATGCAATAGAAAAACAAAACTCAATATTTGGTTCAGAAACCTTTGTTTTTGAATTACAGCATTCAGATTTTGGCCCACCCCTCAATACAGACCTTCGCCAGATCTTTCAGGTTTTGAGGATGTCGCTGAGCTACATTGAGTTTCAGCTCCTTCCAAAGATTTTCGATTGGCTTCAACTATGGAGGATGGTTATGCCACTCCAGGACCTTGAAATGCTTCTTACAGAGCTACTCCAAAGATGCCCTGGTGGTGTGGTTTTTGGGTCATCGTCATGCTGGAACAGCCAGCCATGAACCATCTTCAATGCTTTTCCTGAGGTAAGGAGGTTTATGGCCAAAATCTAGTGATATACGGCCCCATCTATCCTCCCTTCAATATGGTGCAGTCATCCTGTTCCCTTTTCAGAAAAGCACCCCCAAGTATCATGTTTCCACCCCCATGCTCCATGGTTCGGACGGCATTCTTGGGGTGAACTTCAAATGGGCCTGGAAATGTGCGGGTGTGAGCAGGGTAATCCTGCGTGCCCTGCAGGATTTTAATCCATGATGGTGTAGTGCAGGGGTGTCAAACTGCAGCCCTCCAGCTGTTGGGGAAACTACAACTCCCATCATGCATTTGTATAAATCTATAACAGTGGGCATGATGGGAGTTGTAGTTTCCCAACAGCTGGAGGGCCGCAGTTCGACACCCGTGGTGTAGTGTGTTACTAACGGTAATCTTTGAGACTGTGGTCCTAGCTCTAGTCAGGTCATTGACCAGGTCCTTCCGTGTAGTTCTGGGCTGATTCCTGGCCTTTCTCAGAATCATCCTTACCCCACGAGGCGAGATCTTGCATGGAACCCCAGACCGAGAAAGACGGACAGTCATCTTGTGTTTCTTCCAATTTCTAATAATTGCACCAACAGTTGTTGCCTTTTCACCAAGTTGCTTGTCTATTGTTCTGTAACCTCTCCATTCTTTGTAGGTGGTAAAACTTGCAAAATTGCCAGTGTATCACATACTTTTTTCCTCACTGTATGCAGATAAATGGGACAGTCACAAAAATTTTTGTAACAAATCTGCCACGTGAATTCACAATTCGGTTAGTTTTACATGCGAAAGAATGGGAAGTATGAAGGAGCGACTTATACTTTTCCTTACAAATAAATCTACTTCTGGATTTGGCTTAAAAAGCTGTGTTCGCATTCTTCTACAAAAATGCTTCACATGTGGCTTTCTTTTTCTATATCGTATACTTCCCACATGAAAGCACCCCTTGTTTTGCAGTCAGGTCTAGATAATCCAGTGTTCCTAAAGCTTTTACTCAATATGCATGAAAACATCACCGGACACTAAAATAGTTTAATCAGGGCTAAGGCTATTACTGGGGCCCATGTTTTTTGGACTATGTTGTGGACTGTAGGCACATTTTTATTGGAGACAGTAGAAGCAATAACCAAAACCAAAAACCTGGCTCTTAAAGTCTACAGTAATTTGTCCAGACCTACTGTAGGAAAAATAGTAGAAGATATGTGCCAAGCAGATTGTTGTATTCTTTTGAAGTTCCAGGTATGTCAGGGGGCTGATCCTGCAGTAAATCCCGGCCTTTCTATGCAGCTGAACTATAAAGTATGTGCCACTGAGGTTCCAGGACTCAGTGGGGTAAAGTCATTAATTTGTGACCAGTAACACAGCAGGTTACTGACAAGTGATATTTAGTTGCTGCTGTCTGGCTATATAGGGCTGGCTTTTTCGGAACGGTCGTAACATGGGTGGGAGGTTGCTCCCCCATTCTGGTCCACGTCTTGCTGGAACTCTAGGCCTTTAAAGCCCGTTTGCTCCAGGCAGAGCGACAAAGAGAACCTGATGAGTATGTCTGGGAGCTATTTTCTCCACAGTGCTGCAGTCAGGAGCAAGAGAGAAGTCCTGGAAAACAGGACAAAGACTTGCTGGTCTGTACACAGACTAAAACAACTACATGGTGGTGTATGAACTTTTGTTGGGTATTATTAAGCTGAAGTCAAGCGATTTGTGTTAAACTTTAAAGGGCTGTAAGGGCTTGTCCCCTCGGCACGGGTTTGCAGCTGGTTTTTCAGATGTTTGTCAGCAAACCGGCTGACGAACTTTAAAATGGACCTCTACGGAAAACCCGCGCAGCAGTCCCCACCGCATGGGTTTTCTGCCCGGCGTTTTTGCAGACTGCCAGCGGTCCGAAAAACATAGAACATGTTCATTCTTCCGTCCGGTTTTCGGACAGAATATGAACATGTCTATGCGAAGGGGGAGGGCTTTTCTCCGCTAACCGACCAGTATTTGTCCTGTGCCGTGGGGACGCGTTCTAAAGCCTCCTGCTGGACTATTTTGCGCCCGTTTTTTTGTTTTCTGCCAGTTATTTTAAATAAACCCTTTGTTTTTGCACTCGAATCCTGCTGCTAATTCCCACACTATTTACATTGGACATTATTCTTTAGCAGTCTTATAGGCAGTTTTTCAACAAACTTTAAATAAGGCGGTGTCAAAGACTAATGTAAAAAAAAAAAAAAAAACAACCTTTATAATGCATCTAAAATACCCATTTCTCAATTAATAAGCCACCTATCATACACTGCAACAGTAAGGGATCAGGTTACATGCTGCCCATAGAGGTCTACTGAGAGTGGAGTGGAAGAATGACAAGAAAATAAGGTGCAGTGGGAGCTGAGCTTTCGGAAAAACGATGCTTATACATGAACGTGCATAGGGGAAAACTGGCGATAAATGTCATAAGCAAGTTAAATAATGGCCAGAAGTCCCCTATTCCTCATGCACACACGACAACTTAGGGTGAATTCACATGGCATATAGCACAAGTGCGTGCTGCTACATGCCTGCTGTGGAGAGGTATGCATTGGCCAGCTCATACTTCCCAAAGTGCTCTGGCCCGGCCCCCATTCACTTTTGTGTTCCCAACATGTAACTTCTTATGCTGGCTGCACAGTACGTGTCGGGGAATAGGCTGTAAAATCAAAGCACTCATTGAGTGTTATGATATTTACCGTATTTGCAGGCCGTACTTCAGGTGTATTGAAACAATTACACCCCGTAAATATACCATGTGAACATACCCTTATTCTGAAAAATCACCTGAATCTAAAGGTATGCTCCAAATGGGCGCTGTCCTTTCAACAAACTTTGAATAAATAAGTAATAAAAGCAAATACTATATAAGAGAAATTTCTTCCTTCATAGAAACCTCTCTGTGACTCCCTGCACTGATCTTAAACTATTAATTCACTTTTAATACAGATAATCACCTAACTAAGGGATCAAGTTGTATGCTGCCCATAGAAGTCTATCGATAAAGGATCGGAATAACAAGGTGCAGTGATGGAGACAGATACGCTGCATGCTCTAGTAAAGGGATTTGCTGTTTCATTAAAGTGCTGGATTCACAGCATCGTTATTCATTAGTTAACCATGTATAACATTTTCAATGCCACTGCTGCTTCTGAGGGTAAATCCAGCACTGGACTAAGACCATAAAGCCCCTTACTAATGCCTACAGATTCTGTCTGAACCTCCCTCACGACACTTTCTGAACCAATCTCCCCCTTTCCTCTCCTTTTAGACTTTTACGGGCATAATGTAATCTGACCACAGGGCTCTAAACAGATTTCGGCAGTAAATGGAGAGTGAATGATTCCTGCAAGAATCAGGGGGGAGGAGGAGCAGTGATTTATCAGGAAAGAAAGGGACATTTTCTCTATTACAAAGTTACGTATGTTCTAATTCCACTACTAATTTATACAAAGTTTGCTGAAAAAAAGTCTCGATTTGAAGAAAATAAATATTTTGCATGGATATCAGTGTCACCTTATCTATCTGGTTTTATTAGATTTTTTTGCCCAAGCTATAATATGACAGGAATTTTGTTGTGCATGTTCACTTTTATCTACTTGAGGTCAGAAGGGTCCATAAGCATATATCCACACTATAAAGCATAGATTATACCTATTCAGCTTAGCTGATGTTTCCATAACTCCCAGCTACAATGATGCAACTTGGAGTGAAATGCAATGTACTTCAGTTGTATGGAGATACACGACCAACCACAAAACATTACCATATAATTATCAGTTATTGCACCTTCTCTACACCTATGCAGACTAGACAACAAACTGAAATCCATTAATATGACTAAGTTTTAATAGAGGAAAAACAAATATGTGCTTTAAGGTAGAAGTAAAACATGTAGAATAAAGCTTATTACTTTGAAAACAGAAGTTCTTCTTGTTCCATGAAAGCAACTACGGCCCTTAAGGCCTCCATGTTGAATTGATGAACTTTGACAAAGTGACTGAATTGCTTAAAGGGGATGTATCGCTTCATCAGTTCGGCTGTTTTGTTGAAGCTTGATTCTCTCAGTTCCTGAAATCCAGGGGTGTTTCTTCCCCTCCCAGCTGGGTGTTTCTTAACTGAAGGGGGATGACATCATCCCCCCCCCTTCACTGTTCATGCTCGCTCCCGAGCCAGTGTGCATCCCCCCCTCTCTGAGTCCACATGTCACTGTCCTCTCCCTATGCAGACTTATTTTGTAAGAGCTGTTTACATACCACTGCACTTATTATTTATAGCTTTGGGTTAGATATTTAAAGTATGGACATATAGTCTCTGTTTGCACCTGCGGGAGTGTCTGTGTAAAGCGGCTTCTCCTTATCCGCCTCCAGCTGCTTGAGAAAGGGAGGAGTTACCTCTCGAAACATCGCATTCCACAGGTGTGTTACGCTCAGCCTAGTAGACTGCTACTGTCGTGCTACATGCATCGCATGATTTAAATTGAGATTGGATTTGTTGACACTATAATAGTGCACCGCGGACGAGACTATTCAGGATACAAGTAAGTCTTTTCGATTTTAACACTAGTATTTACGTCAACAATAAATTTTGCTACGGCTGTTTGTATGTGAATATATAAATATATAATATATATATATATATATTTTATATATATATATATATATATATATATATATATATATATATATACTATAAAATAAATATAAACACAACACACACATGTCTGTCTTATGAACTGTTTTTACATACCACTGCATTCAGTCTAGACAGTCTTCTATGAACTCAGAGCACTGATTTGTTCTCCTCTCTCAGCTGAAGGTTTGTTACAGTTGAATCCAGTCTTCTATGAACTGATCCAGAGCACAGATCCGTCTCCCTTCTATCTTTACACAAGGCACCGAGGCACAATTCTGCTGTTTTCTGATTGTAGAAACAGCTGCAGTGGCAGTGAGGAGCTGGTGGCTGTATAGAGTGAAATTGTTGCCGGCCCCTTACACGCAGGAGCATTAGGCACAATTCCGCTGTTTTCTGATTATAGAAGTAGCTTCAGTGTCGATGAGGAGCTGGTGGCTGTACAGAGTGAGAGAGGCAGGAATGCTCGCTCCCGTGAAAACGACTGGGGGCCACACAGAATATAAATTAGTAGCGCCGTCAGCCAATGAAATGAAAGGAGGTGGGATCCGACCGACACTGGGGAACTGTGTTTACACAAAATGAAGATAAGGGAGACCGTGAAAACAAGACAGCTTTGCAAATGACATCCAATTGCAAAGTTGCTTGTTTTCACGGTCCTCTTATTTTGAAGGCCATTTAATGAAATGATACAACCCATTTAAGGTCCAACTTGGGCTGCACTAATCCATCTTTCAGGGACTAAAAACACATTGAGAAAACTCCCTAGAACACATTCTTCCTAGAGGAACAGGAAGGATTACTTCTTGGAGAAGGAAAGAATCAAGTGTCTGAAAAAAGGGCATAAGCCCTGGAGGGGTGACTTGTTGGAAAAGACAGGGGAAAGTGCTCTGAGTGCAGAAACAGAAATTCTGTTCCATAGTATGAAGAAACTACTTTGAGGATCCAAGTGTCTGATCCAGAAATCCTCAAGGAAAATGAACCTGCCTCGGTTGTACTCTTCTCTCTTGCTTCTCTTTGCTTTTGCTCCTCTTGAGTACTAGAAAGGTCATCAAACCCTCATCCTGTCTTGAGAGTATGCTGGTTGAACAGGAGCAAGCAGGAATGCTGCATGGCCCCATGGTTGGTGAGTAATGGAGGAGCAATGAGGTCTGCTCCACCATGCCTTCTTGGAGAAGTGGGAAACTCAGAAAGAAAAACTTATAGTAAAAGTAGCATAATAAAAGTAGAACTTATGCAAATGCAGGGCGTTCAGCAGCTACTACTGATAAGCTAAGCATTTGCTGGAGGGGTATAATCTGTGCAGGAATAGTTAACACTTTTGTATTAGTGTCCTAGTGGCAGCAACCTATACAGCTTTCCATGTCCACTAATGACAAAAGCAAGAAAGGTGGTTCATTACACCGGGTTGATCACCAGAAGAACAGACAGAGAGCATGCAACGAAGTTTAGTTTTCTATCACTCATATTTTCCTTACCATTTGACTCCAGTACTTCTGCAGTTACTCTTATCGTGAAGGGAAAATCTTTAGGTATTACTGGTTTTAAGGCTTTCTCTGCTAGTGCACCTACACAAAACAATAAGAAATCGTTCACATGCACAATAGAAATGCTGAAAGGGTGGGTAGCTAATAAACCATATGACCATATTCATTTTCTACTGATTTGCAAAACTGTTTGCTCATCAGATCTTACTTAAAAACAGAAAAACTAAGTACTTTCCTTCATTTTACACTGGCATTTTATACCTTTCCTTTGTAAATGCATAAGATACTGATGGCCACTGGAAGGGACAATAAGTGGTTATAGACCGTGTCCTCCACTGATAACAGCTTCTCTCTCAGAAATACTTAGGCTATGTCTCCACGGCATAGCGATATGATCGTATTTTCGGTGGTTTTAGGATTTCAAAACTGCGAAAATTCGATCGTTCAGGCAGCCCCATGGACAACAATAGAAAAAACAACCTGCAGTCTCCACAGGTCAGTTTTTCTCTGCTCATCTTTCGGTGCAATATACAAAATGTTGTATAATACACTGGCGCTTTTAGTTTTTGTGGCATCTTCCTATGCAATTTAATTGTATGGGCCGCGGCAAAAAGTGACAAACAGCGGTCCTGCATCGGGAAAAAAAAAAAAAACGGTCGACTTTCGGCCATGTTTTGTCTGATGCCGAGCAGACCTAGCCTTAGGCTATGTCTACAAAGCAATGGTGTACAGTCAGATTTTGAAGCGGGTTCAGAATTTAGAATCCGCAAAAATCCAACTGTAAATCATCCTCATAGACCTCAACAGAAAATCGGAGCTGTAGTCTACACAGCTCGGATTTTACAAGATCGGATTTCAAAACTAACGGTTTTGAAAAAAAATTAGAACATGTTCTATAATCTGCTGGAAAACGGTGGATTATAGTATTGTTCAATAGGATGGGACGCCTGAAAGTTGAGGAACAAAACACGACAAAAACCGAGAAAAAGACAAAAGGAAAGTGTAAAATACTAGTCAGATTCGAATTCAAATCCAACCAGTATTTTGTACTTGCCATATAGACGAAGCCTTAGGCTCCTGGGGGTCTGACCCAAACTCATCGTAAATGACAACAAATCCTAGCAATGTGTCATCAATTTCAGTGGTGGGAATAATCTTTGAATAATAATATATTGCTATGCAGTTTTACTTACCATGACCAAGTTCTCTCCTGTTCATTCCCAAGACCTTGCCAATTTCATTTGTAGCATATGGAGGAAACTGAAAAGAACAAGAAAGAGAAATGTACTACATGGGATTATGTACAACAGTCCGTGCAATTTTACATGTACTTAGGACAAAGCATGATGTGAATATATCCCAGTGTTTAAGGTGGCTGAGTCTGCAACCACTCTCTCAAGTCTCAAGTTTTAGTCCATGTTCTAAAGTTCAGACTCATACTAGGTTTCAGTTCCTATAACCTGACAGAATTCCAAACACATGGGATTTGCAAAATAATGAACATGCTGCATATTCTAAAATCCACAGCATTTTCCTTATTGCCATGGAAGCAGCCGCTGGTACCATCACTTCAGTCTTGCGGATTCTTTGAAATTTCCATGGCGGATTTTTGCTTTCAAAAAGCTGTAGTTACAAAGTGTTTCAGATCTGTCCCTTTTTGTGGTCATTTTGTCATTTGTTTTTTCCTTACTATTGTAATGCTGTTTTGCAAATATTGTCACTTGATGTATCTGTGTTTTTGAGGAGTTAAAATATATAATTTTCTCAATAACAAAGAACCACACACAGTTCAGATAACACATTAAAAATTAGGTTATTTGCAAGCAGATGGACCAGTTAAATTAACTGGCTAGAACAGCAATATGAAGGAAAAAAAAAAATCCTGAATGCAGCTTTAACATTATGGGCGACATGTATGAAGCTCGCCACGTCGGAGCGCATGTTTCCGCCTGTTTGCCGGCGAAATTTGCGCCTAATTTATGTTGGTGCCGAGGTGTGCTCATACAGACCATGTAAAGTCCGCCGCGCCTCGTCTGTGTGTGAGGCACAGTGCGGGACTTAGGCGCAGTGCGGGACTGTGCCTAAGATTCGCCGCCCGAGGTAGTGCGATCATACATGCCGTGTAAAGTCCGCCGCGCCTCACCAGTGTGTGGGACGCAGTGCGGGGACTTAGGCGCAGTGCGCGGCTGCGCCTAATATTTGCCCTCCGAGGAGGTGCGCTCATACATGCGGGGAAAAGTGCACCGCGCCATTGTGTGAGGCGCAGTGCGGGACTGCGCCAAACATGTATTCCGATTCAAGACAGGCTGGAAAATAGCGAGAAATCATTAAACATGTCCGTGCGGCATGGAGTATGAATCAAAAAAAAAAAAAAATCGCCTTTATAAAGGCGTAAAATATTCTCTGAAAAAGAGCTGAAACCTACTAAAAAAAAAATATATAAATAAAACCACTTTCCAAAAATCAAGAATGGCACTAGCGGGGGCTTGGCAATCCTGGCCAATCAGAATAGGAGCGACAGGGACCCATTATAACCTATGGAGAAGTATGGACCAATCAAATTCAAAGGCGGGACAGTTCAAAATAAAGTAAAAAGAAGGGAAAAGAGCCGATTGGTTGAGCTAGCGGGGGCTTGGCTATCTCGGCCAATCAGAGCGCGAGCTACTTGTCCCATTATAGTCAAAGGAGAGATCAGGGCAATGAAATCTCGTCTCTCAGCGCCGTGCGGCATGGAGTATGATTAGAAAAAATAATTTTTATTAGGTGTAAAATATCTGCAAAAGAGCTGAAAGCTAATATAAATATAAAATCAATGAAATCCCTAACAACGCGATATAGAGAATTGCCGGGAAATACAGTAATTCAAATTCTTTAAGCTCTTCTCATTGGTCGGCAAAAACCAGCCAATCAGAATAGGAGCGACAGGGACCCATTATAACCTATGGAGAAGTATGGACCAATCAAATTCAAAGTAGGGACAGTTCAAAATACAGTAAAAAAGGCAGAAAAGAGCTGATTGGTTGTTTTCATATCTGCCCCCTGGGCTCAACCAATCATATGTAGTGCGTCTATTTCGAATGGAGAAAGACGGGCGCGATAGAAGGGCGCCCTAAAAGTTATTACGGTCTAGGGGAATTATTCTGGTACTGTATTTCCCGGCAATTCTCTATATTGCAATTCCCGATGTAGAGCCGGTCTCGGCGACAAACACGTTGTTAGTAATTTTATTAATGTATAAACATAGAAGGTTTCAGCTCTTTTTCAGATAATATTTTACACCTAATAAAAACGATTTATTTACTAATACTCCATGCCGCACGGAGCTCAGAGCCGCAATTTCATTGCCACCATGTCTCCATTGACTACAATGGGACAAGTAGCTCGCGCTCTGATTGGCCGAGATAGCCGAGCCCCCGCTAGTTCAACCAATCAGCTCTTTTCTGCCTTTTTACTGTATTTTGAACTGTCCCGCCTTTGAATTTGATTGGTCAATAGTTCTCCATAGGTTTTAATGGGTCCCTGTCATTCCTATTCTGATTGGCTGGTTTATGCCGACCAATGAGAATAGCTTACAGAATTTGAATTACTGTATTTCCCGGCAATTTCCAAGATCCCAATTCCTGATGTTGTGCCGTTCTAGATTTTTGGAAAGTGATTTTTATTTTTTGGGAAGGTTTGAGCTCTTTTTCTGAGAATGTTTTGCACCTAATAAAGGAGTTTCTTTTTTATTCATACTCCATGCCGCACGGAGCTGAGCGCCGAGATTTCTTTTGCGATCTTCTATGTTTCTTCTCAAGTTCCGTTCTCGCTTAACTTCGCCTCCGCCGAATCATTTAGACCAGAATCAACCAGGTCTGCCTGTCGGAGCTGGCGAGCGCTGCAATGCGCCGCACTTTGCCGACCCGCGATCATACATGCCTCGGAGTTTTCGAGCGCGCCGCGTTCCGCCCCAGAACGCCTACACCGCGCCCACTGCACGCCCCTTCATGTGAGGCGCAGCCGAAAGTGGCGAACGCTGCGCCTAACATCGCATCCCTGCGTCCAACAGCGGATTCGAGCCGGTGAAGCGCAGGATACGCCAGAAAACAGGCGAAAAGTCCGTTCATACATGTTGCCCTAAATTGTGGTTCCACTATTTACAGACAGAGGAACTTGACATGGATACAAACCACAAAACAACCGCATCGTGTATGCTCACCCTATGTGTGCTTGAGTGTGGGAAAGTTAGATTTTGAGTGATTACAATCTCTGTAGAGCGATTCCTCAAAATACAATATTTCCAGCATCTAAAGTTCTTTCCTGGGGCACCGTATGCTGAGTGCGGTGTCACAGACACTGCTGATTTGTAGCACATGTAATTGACCGGAAGAGCCAACCAATTATGAACATTTTACTTGTAAATCATCTGCATCAGTGAAGCACATGCAGTGATTGGCGGTCTAGTAGAGCCTCTCTACAGTACAGTGCGGCACTACATATCCTGTACTGCACTTTACATGTGCAGGATGAGCAGCTCCGAGGGGCACCAGGTGACGGCCGCACAATTTTCTTTTTTTCTGGTACATGGAGTATAAAGTACTGTACATGACCCAGTTATAGAAGGTGATTCCCTCTTTTTGACTGTTAAATGGAAGGACTTGCTTTATCTGCATTAGTTATCAACTTAATAGTCTTTAATCTTCATTTTGCATTATGCTGGGTGATCTTTTTGGACTTTAGAACTAATTTCCAGCTTTCTATAGTTATGGTCTCAACATACAATGGTCATTTGGGAACCAATTAATACTGTATGCTGAGGGACCACTATACAAATAGGCGGAATATGTTTGCACTATACAAGGAATAACTTCCTTTTCTACAGCACTGTTTATTGTACAGGTAAACACAATTTAGGCAATCTTACCTCATAATGCAGCATAAAGTTCTTATCTTTCACACCACTATAAAAATAAAAATTAAGAATGTTCATGGCTCAACTGTAAGGCAATAGATCCACTAGGGATGACACTGTTAGCCCTCCTCAAAACCAAGTATCCAAAATGAAAAAAGCAGGCTAAAATGTAACTTTTAATATATCATTTATATAAAACAATTTAGACATCAAAAATGGATAATGGCAAAATACATGCAATTGTCTCAAAATATAATAAGTTGTATTGCACTTATGGTATAGACAGCTATGTACAGGAATAGACAAATATTTTTTGCATTCAATAGTACATTCACCGCCTCTCACCTCTTCAAAGAATATGGAAGTAAACTTTCCTGTTACTTTTTATATCTTAATAAAATGTCCATTTATTATTCAGCATTTCTTAACACTTCTTGAAGACACAGTAGCGGTAATAGATCAGATATTATGGCATACGAAAAAGGAACATTCTTACTTTTATCTTGTGCAAGCAGCGCTTTTTCTTAAGGAGTATAAGCACAGGAGTTAACAGCTGACCAATTTTCTCCGTGGTAGCAGGTCATGAGAAATATTTTTTGCACACATAACCAGGTGGTCATTCGGTGCATATGATAGTTAACCTTTTATCTGGAATAAGCGGAGGGGTGTCAGATATAGAATAATTCTCTACCGATCTTTGATAAAAAAAAAAAAAAAAAAGGTATATATGTAGCCCTATTCCAGCCCTACCTGACTAGCAGAGAACCTGCTCCGAAAGGGGCGACCCCACCCTATGGAGACTTACCTTAGTAACCATCTATATGTCCCATAGATTTGGATTTTTTCATGAGTATACTTGTTTAGCTGTTACTAGAGTAAGCCTCTGTAGGGTGGGGTCGCCCTTTTCGGGACGGGTGCTCTGCCAGTAAGGTAAAGCTGGAATAAGGCTACATATATAACTTTTTCATCAAAGATAGAGATTTCTTCTACATCTGATACCCCTTCGCTTATTCCAGATAAAAGGTGTACCATCGTATGCACCAGACGACAATCTGGTTACATGAGTCCAAAAATATTTGTCTATCACTGTACACAGCTGTCATCTGTACCGTAAGTGGACTATAACTTATTATATTTTGAGAAAATAGAATATATGTTGACATTATCCATATTTGATGTCTGAATTGTTTAATATAAATTGTAGATTAAAAGTAAGATTTTCGCTTTTTTTCATTTTGGATACATGGGGGGACATGTACGAAAACTGTCTAGGTCTAAGACTTTGTTTGTTGCCCATAGCAACCAATCAGAGCTCCCCTCATTTTTTCAGCACTTTATGAAATGAAAATGGGGGTGCCGATTGGTTGCTATGGGCAACAAAGAGTCTTAGATCTAGACAGTTTTCATACATGTGGCCCATGATTCACAACTGTAAGAGAGAAATTTAATATCTCCCCTACAATATATATATATTTTTTTTTTACCAGACTCAAACAGCAGCAATGTGTTTTACTTTAAAAGGAAACATGCACATATTGTAACTTGTAAGCACTCACCCACTCACTCCATTTCCAGTAATTACAAAATCCTTTTAACATTAGTAGCAGCGCACTCTAAATGTCAAATGTGTGACTATATGATTTCTCATTGTGTACTGCTATCTAGCGCTACTTCTTCACATGCAACCAGGAAAAAAGGGATCACATCGAATTGTATTTTTAGTTATGTTCTTTTCTTTTGTTGCACAAGTGATTTCAGTAGTAAAAAATGCGCACTTGACAGATTACTCTCTGGTTACACCTTAAAGGGACGTACTACAAGAGGGGCTCAAAAGCCGGTATTCACACTTCAACATGAAAACTATCTGCATAAAAACTTTATTACTAGATTTACATAGACATCAAAAGATAGCTGTAAGTCATGTTTGACTTATGCAATCACATTTAGTGCTCTAAGTGTTCCTGACTCAGACAAGATTGTTAGCATACAGCGTAAATCTCTGAGTTTTGGGTCCCTCTGAGATCTGCAGCTATCTTGAAGACGGGCTCCTGAAAGTCCCCACATAGAATGGACAAAGTTGTGCAGACCACTCGGTTGTCCTTGGATCACCCATAGAACAGAATAAAGAATACTGCACAAGCGCGACCTCTTCTCCGTTCAGCATGGAGACATTCAGTGGCTGGTTCTCAAGATAGAAGAGAGGGGACCCACACATATTAGAGATTTATGGTTTATCCTGTTGATATGCCATAAATGTCTGAGATTGGCACAGCCCATTAACAAACAGATACTTCTGTTTGGTAAACTACTGCACAGTAGTTCAGTGTCTATAGGATTGTTCTGCACAACGTTTCAATTTATTGCTCTAGGTGTCGCTGTTGATTTTTTTCGGTACACCTTATCCTTTAGGGCGCATCCCCACGGCATAGGACAAATACCGGCCGCGGAGGGGGGGAGGGGGGGGGATGAGCGGAGAAAAGCCCTCCCCCTCCACATTGAGAAGCACGGATTCCGTCCGAAAACCGGACGGAAGATTGTGCTTCTACAATGTTTTACCGCCGGAAAACCCGTGCAGTGGGGACTGCTGCACGGGTTTTCCATAGAGCACAATTGTGCTATCTCCAACTAAAACTGAACTTCTAGTCATCCCACCATCTACTAACCGTCCTCACCCTGCTATTTCTCTGTCAGTGTGTGGTACCACCATAACGCCTAGGCAGCAGGCCCGCTGTCTGGGGGTTATACTAGACTCTGATCTGTCCTTCACCCCCTATATCCAAGCCTTTGCCCGCTCTTGTCACCTGCACCTCAAGAACATCTCCAGAATCCGTCCATTTCTCACTGTGGAAACAACTCAAACTCTCATTGTTGCTCTTATTCATTCTCGTCTTGACTACTGTAACTACCTACTTGTTGGTCTTCCTCTCTGTAAACTCTCCCCTCTCCAATCTGTCCTGAATGCAGCAGCCAGGCTTGTCTTTCTTTCCAGCCGCTATACTGATGCCTCTACCCTGTGTCAGTCTCTGCACTGGCTGCCTATTCAGTACAGAATACAACATAAACTCATCACTCTCACACACAAGGCTCTCCACAGTGCTGCACCCCCATACATCTCCTCCTTTATCTCTGTCTACCACCCTACCCGCTCTCTCCGCTCTGTTACTGATCTAAGACTACACACCTCACTCATCCGAACCTTCCATGCCCGTCTCCAAGATTTTGCATGTATTGCACCAGTTCTCTGGAACATGTTACCCCATGTGATCAGGCACACTCACAACCCTCACAGTTTTAAGTGCTCTCTGAAAACTCATCTTCTTAGACAAGCCTATCAAAATCCCTAATTGTCAACCCCCCAAATTCTGTCACAGATTCGTCACTTCCTGCACTTTGGCACCCACAGGCACTTATCTGTATATAGATGTAATGGTTGGGATGGCAGGTTCATCCACATTTTATGTATACTACCCCATATTTATGTAACATGGCTGGTCCATTGTAAACCAAGCACTTGTCAGCCTTTGTTTCACCCATACACCCTAATAGATTGTAAGCTCTTGCGAGCAGGGCCCTCACACCTTGTGCCTCATTTGTCAGTAGCTTTTTTATAATGTAATGTCTGGTTTGTCTGTGCTTATTCCCTCTATATTGTAAAGTGCTGCGGAATATGTTGGCGCTATATAAATAAAGATTATTAATTGTGCTCATTTTCGGCCGGTTTTTCAGGCGGTATTAAATACCGTCTGAAAAACCGGCCGAAAAACCGTGCAGTGGGGACATGCCCTTAGGGTTCCCCACAGGATGTTAAGAGGAATGAGAAAGGAATTCAATAACACTTCTTAGTTGTATTCAACTTCCTTACAGAATAGCATTAAAGGGGTTGTCTCACTACAAGGATTCCTTTTTATGTTAAAAATCTTGCAAAAACAAAACACTTTGCAATATGTGTCTATTAACAGTGTCCTACCTATTCTGAGATAGCCCCTC
The DNA here is from genome assembly GCA_025379985.1 of Phyllomedusa bahiana. Taxonomy (NCBI): domain Eukaryota; kingdom Metazoa; phylum Chordata; class Amphibia; order Anura; family Hylidae; genus Phyllomedusa; species Phyllomedusa bahiana. Next base: position 22,393 of record JAODAL010021593.1, read on the forward strand.
TTGTATAGGCGGCATCAGCAACTCAGGTCGCTATAGCTACAGAACTGTTTGACCTCTCCTGATAGGCTGCCAGCACTTGTTGCTATAGCTACTGAACTGGCTTATACTGCAGCCTAGTAGAAGCCAGTTAACATGCCCCTGAATTCTAAATGAAACCAAGAAAACAGGACGAATCAATGTAGTGAGACAACCTCTTGGCATGGTAGTAGTGTGGTGGTGTGCTATCTTGCTGGAAGCAAAACTGCTCATCCACAGCATATGAAAGACCAGTAAAATGGATGTGGCAAGCATGTCGAGGCACACTGACGTGTACATTTCATGACGGGCTTTTGTGGTAAGAATGTACACTCTTACAACCAATAAACGCGAGGAAGCAGAACTTCCTGCTGTGTGATGCCTACCAGATCTTGGCTTGTGCTCATTACACATGGTTTGACAGATTTTAAGCTGATCACGAACACATCTGACTTTCAGGTGTGTTGGTGGTTCTGTTGCAAACTCACATTTCCATTGTCATCTTACTTCACACAAATTAACACATTTCCAATACCACTTCACAATGGGCTTGAGTTGCTCGGAAATCAAGCTAGGCTCCAATGTTATATTTTTTCTCTACACTGATGGCCACATGTTGGCTTACGCATGTGACTACTGACATCTTAAGAGACAACATACTATTACATATTGCCACCATAGTTAAATTAAGATTTTTTAAAAAAAGGGCATATATATCCAATATTGAAGCATGTATACATTTTTAGGGCCCCCTGTAAACAAATCCCAAAATACAACAGCACCTAGCCTGGAAATCCAAACAAATATTGCACTTCTGGAACATATAAAATACATTAATGTTAAGCTTTCTAAATGAAAGAAAAAATAAAAAGATGTTTAGTGCACAATTTGATCGAGTTGCACTTGGCCACCTACTGCGTCAAGGTAGCATGACTGCTTTGCCCCACATATTGGTATTAGAATTTGGGACCCACCTGATATGTCTACCTTAACACTGTAATTAGACAAACACAGCTTGATCAAATTTTGCACTAAATGCCTTAATTTTTTTCATGTATAAAGCGTATCAGTTTTAGTGTCGGCTAGGTGCTGCTGTATTTGGCGTTTGGGAATTTACTCTCTCCAGTCACAACAGTGTGCATTACCGTCTATACAAGTTGCAAATGGAAGTGTGTGCTAACTTTTTTGTTCGATTGTGCATTCGCACAGCCTCGCCGGCACCATAGACATTCATTATCTGCTCCGCGTAATCGCCGCGAGTGATTGACATGTGATCTATCTCCCCGCGTGTACAATACGATCGTACTGTACGCGCGGGGGGACGAGGCGTAATTCCTAGTTCTCTATGAGAGCTATGGATTACCGTAATTGCGGCGCACATCTCGCCGTGTATTAAGTGCAAATGCGTGCCGAAATGCACGCCGAATTTACGCCGTGTGAACATACCCTAAAACTTTTTGGTGCAACACAGATTAGAAGGTGAATTTCAAAGCATATTCCCTACGTTATGAGTATAATTGGGTATCCCAGCTCCTCGACAGGAGACCCAAAAACTAAAATGGATTTGCATAGCCTTTAGGTCATAACAATACTTTTCACAATCGCAGTTAGAAAGAACTTGGGGCCCATGTATTGGTGATTGTAGGGATCTCAGCGGTAGACCCTCAAGAAATCAAACATTTTACAGCTATTCTGTGAATAACTGATTAATCTCTATGGTAGACATTTTTTTTTACATTTTAAGAGCATGAAGAAGCAGCTAATGGCCAATGAAAGTTTAGAATGGGTGAGCAGAATCAAAAACAAAATCTTCTAGAAACAGTGCCACATCTGTTGTGTCTGGTATTGTAGCTCTTTTCCACTGAAGCAAATGGGGCCAAGCTGCAACCTGGAACCTGTGGGCAGATGTGGTGCCAGTTTCAGAAGGAAGCAGGTATATTTCTCTAATTCTCTACTTTCTCTCTAATGGTGAAGCCAGAACGTACCTCAATGCTGTTGTAATGTGATCAGCTTTCATACTGGACTCAATGGAGTCAAAAGTGACTGTAGATAACACCTAATTAAAGAAAACACACACAGTTTATACTTCTAAATGTAATCATTAAAACGGTAAAGAAAATTAAGTTCACACACACGAATATATATATATATACACACATACACACACACACACACATACACACATCACACACACACACACACACACACTTCTCCATTCTCAACTTTTATTCAAAAATCAACACAAAGAGGGCTCTATCTTGAAACGTCACAAGTGTACTCCCAAGCCGCCGGTCAGCTCTCTAATATCACTTAGTGCTATGAATTTTTGCTAATCTCTGATGACATGCTGTACCAAATGGAGCGGCATGAACTGCTAATAGCAAGTATTCTTTGAATATTTAACACTGAATATGTGTTTTTTAACTAAAAGTTGTAAATGGAGAATCTTGGATAAGTCTGGTATATATACTTGGATTGAATGGGGAGAGAATTAGGGAAACTCCCCAAACCAGACTTTACTGCTCTTGCGTAATCTATCCAAAGGCAAAAATGAACACGACATTTGGCTCACCTCCCTGAGTTTAGCTATCCATTTCAGACTACTCCTGCTTGTGTCCCTTCTCAAGGATTCTCCGCTGGCTAGGCGGTTCTCCCAATCACAATAACAGGTGCACTGGATCAGAGTAACTCATTTTTACCCACTTGGATTCAAGTGCACAGTGATCGCGTACCCTTACCTTTGCCGTGAGTGGCATCCAGCACATCTGTTATTGTTAATCTATCCAAAGCCATACTGCCACAAAAATATACGTTGATTTGTGAAATAAAATTACGTGGTCTATCAAAAAAAAAAAATATATATATTATTAAATAGGGGCAGGTTGGGTAAAAGAAAAAAAAAAAAAAAAGTTATACAGATCCCCTGTTGCTGCCATTCCAGAGCTCCCCGGTGATTGCTCCTCTTCACTTTTGTGTTCTCATCCTGACCTGCAGGGTCAGTATCAAGAACCTGGAAGTGAAGAGGAGCGGATCACAGAGAAGCTCTGAAGTCACTTCAATGGGTCATGTGTAGGTAAATATAATTTAGAAAAAAAAATATATATATCGTGCTTAGCTCAATTTAAGAATGATTTTTTCCTCAATGGACAACCCCTTTAATAATATTTAAAATGATTCTCAGCAACCAAGAAACGAAAGTTTATTGTAGTGTGCATATCTTTAGTCCTTATGAGTAAATCTTGGAGTCTACAGCTACAAGTACTCCTGTGTTTGCCAACAAAGCATTTTCCCAGATAAGGAAAGCAAACATAGTAATATATGCACATTTCATTTCTGTAGATGCAAACAAATGCAGTAAGGTTTGGGGCTGTGATCGCTAGGAGACCAAGACCTGGCGGTGAGCACATAGTATGCTCTATTCAATAAACTTTTTCTTTCGAACAGAGAATCACTTTACTGTATGATCAAGCATTGCCTATATCTGTCAGACACTAGCGCGATATCTGCAAAGTAAATTCATATGTGGTTCTGTTAGGGGATTCAGAAGAGAATTACCCAATTTACTGGAAATGGATGTAAGTACTAAATGGAGGACTAAAGTTCATAAAACTTAACTTTTAATATATATAATGTTAAAAATATATGGCACAGCGCTATCAAGTTTGCAAGAAAAAATATACCACAACCGAGAGGGACCGAACCGTAATAGTCCTAGTTGGCCCTAACAAGAAGAGCTAAGTTAGCCCTAACCTGAAACAAAGAATACAGGAAAAAACGCCCTGATAAGGGCGATCCTGTCAGGAACCTGACCCTATCAAAAACTTAACCTAAATAACCCACAAAGTCCAGTACCAACATGTTTCGATCCTCCCAACAATTTATCTGGATCGCATCAGGGGAAGGTTTGGAAAAAAAAAAAGGACCCAAGAGAAAAAAGTAATGCTAACTAAAAAGGCATCTAGATAGAGAACAGGGATGCCAACATGTAGATACTTACCGTATTTTTCGGACTATAAGGCGCACCGGATTATAAGGCGCATTATCAATGAGCGCCTGTTAAGTCTTCTTGGTTCATATATAAGGCGCACTGGATTATAAGGCGCGGCACATTAAAATGAACAAAAGCTCAGGCCGCAAGCCAAGCTTCATTCAACACTTTCACAATAACTCTCAACTTGTAAAGTTGTAACAAAAGTCAATACATGTACATATCTCCGTGCCGTATCGCAAAATACGTGTCACACTTAGTGAAGCTTATTTTGCAACTGATTTGCTACTGATTTCGGAACGTATTTACGTCGGAAATCCGACGTGAATCAGTTCTGAAATCAGCCGTGTGAACATTGCCTTAGTGACACTTATTTGCAACTGATTTGTAACTGATTTCGGAACGTATTTACGATCGGAAATCAGTTACAAATAAGTGTCACTAAATTAGCTGTAATTACGTTCTGAACAAAACCCAAGTGAAGAATTGATTCATATGAGGCGCATCGGACTATAAGGCTAAAGGCTATGTTCACACGGCTTATTTCGGGGCGTATTTACGGACGTATTTACGTCCGCAAATACGTCCCGAAATACGTTTCAAATACGTGTCACAAAGTGAAGCATGTATTTCGCGTCGTAAATACATTCCCCATTCTTTACTATGGGGATTTACGTTGCAAAATACGCCTCAATAAGTGACAGGGGACTTAATTTTACGATCATATTTACGGACGTATTTGTCCGCAAATACGCCTCGTGTGAATGACGAGGTGTATTTTACATTGGAATCAATGCTAATCTAATTGTTCATTATTTGAAACGTATTTCGGGACGTATTTGCGGAAATACGTCCGTAAATACGTCCGTAAATACGTCCGTAAATAAGCCGTGTGAACATAGCCTAAGGCGCACTTTCGATTTCTGAGAAAATCATAGGCTTTTATGTGCGCCTTATAGTCCGAAAAATACGGTACATATGTCTGGGGCACATGTATGACATGGTAGATTAGATATATATAGTCCACCTGGACTTATTTGGCCTTGTAGATTTCCCACAGAATGAAATGGTCAAAGGACCCTTTACAAATCTTTAACCCAACAGCACTAAAATGGCCCCGACTGGCGACATTTCATGTATAGATTTTTTTGGGATCTTGTTCTTAGGGACATTAAAAAGATGAAAGGAACCAGGAACATTTCACATTCTGAGCGCCTTGCACTTGCAAATCTTCTTACTCGTCACGATTTGTGCATCAAACCTTCAGATAAGGTTGGGAATATAGTTCTTTTATCTCACTCTCAATATTGAGAGATGTGTAATTCCCTCCTTTCTGATAAAGTATGCTACAAAAAACTGACATTTGACCCTACAGAGAAATTTCAACTTGAATTGAAAACGATTCTCACTAAAGAAAGAGAGGCTGATCTGATTGATAAGTCGGAATTTGATTTCCTGTTTCCTAAATTTCCGAAGGTAGCTACGTTCTACGCTTCACCAAAAATACACAAGGGGGTTTCACCCCTTAAGGGTCGACCCATTGTTTCTGGCAACAATGCTCTTTGCCAGAACAGTGGTACATACATTGATCACATCTTGACCCCTTTTGTAAAACTTGCCCTTACTTTAGAGACACAATGATTTTTAAACGTTTGGGCGGATCCGAAAAAGAGCCCCAGCCCGGTTTCGCGTGGTCCCTGTACACCTGTTTTGATTCCTTTGGAGGGAGGGGTGTTTTTTTTGTAAGGGGAAAATTTTCAAAGGGGGAAAGTAAAGCCCTTGAACCCTCAAAAAAAAATTACTTTTTTTTTTGATGGGTTGGGGGGGGGGGGTTTTCCACCCCCCAAAAAAAGGCATTGCCATGGCAGGTGTGCCCCCCATTGCCAAAAAAACTGGGCTGATGGGAAGTCTCCATCTTTTGGTAAATCCTCCACCTTTACTAATAAACGCTCTCCGGTGCGTTTCTTGACTATTCTGTCATAGGGAACCCCCAGGGTGGTTTGTTCAATGTTAAACATCTAAATACAAACAACTCAATTTGCATTTTATCTATGAATTCGAACAGGAAAGTCTATCTTTCCTAGGATTTCAAGAATGTAAAGGGTCCAATGGGAGATCTCACAACGACAATCTATCGAAAACGACATCTACTAACTCCTTGTTACGTTGGGAGCAATCTACCCCTACTCTTAAGAAGGGAAAATACCCCGGGACATAACTAGCCTGTAGACTACATTGCTCACAACTTGGAGACTTCAAAAAAGAAGCTAGTCTTCTTAGACAGAGATTTCTTGACAAGGGATATCCTGATTACATTCTGAGACATTCCTATCGAGATGCTCTCGCCAGGAATCGAGCAGAACTACTTACACCTAAATTTTCACCTGTCAAAAATAACAACTCCATTATACGTTTAAATGGTACATTTGATAGTGCTGTTCCCTTTGTTAAGAGATCTCTGAATCGCCATTGGCACATACTTCAAATGGATCCCGATTTGAAGGATTGTGTGGGCGAGTACCCCCCAGTCACCTATAGACGAGGTAAAAACCTCCGTGACTTCTTAGTCTCTAGTCACTATGTGACCAAAAAAAGAGACTGGACAATAGACTCTAATTCCTTTCAATATGTAATGATTGTTCCTTCTGCTCTTATATGGTACAAGTTAAGACCTTTTCTGACAGTGACAATCTCAAGAATTTTGACATTAAATACTTCATCAATTGCAAAATGACACAAAGTCATGACGTTATCTATTATCAGGGGTGCCAACCGCCGGTTCCCGGACCGGGCACCAGCCTTAGCGTATCCCTGCCGGTCCGCGGCCAGCGGGTCACTAACATGACCGGCCGGCCCTCTACATAGGTGACTTTGTTCCGAGCGCTGGCACCTGGTTCTGCGCGGTCAGACCTAGCACCTGCATCGCATCATGCTGGGGCGCATCGTACTACCAGGGAAATGCAGGAAGCGATGCAATTAACCCGCCCCTGATTTCCCTTTTTTAGCGCTGTGATGCGGGGCTACACTGAGCAAGCCGCATTACAACATGGACGGCGCATGGAGAGTGATGCAACAGTGACGTTCACACCACCCCCGCCCTCGCTCAGTGCTGTCAGATTCCGGCTGCTCTGAGATGAGCTCGGCCTGAGGAACGGGAAAGGTGAGTGCTACTAATTACAACTCTTTTCTCTTTATTTTATTGTCCTGGCTCCTACTGGGCAAGTATGTAATCAATACTAGGGGAAGCTATGTATCACTACTAGGTGGCACTATGCTACACTACTGGGCAAGCTATGTTTCATTACACTACTTGGGGCAGCTATGTATCACTACTTGGGCAGCTTGTGTCATAAACACTAGCCAGGCAGACTATGTGTCAAGTATCACGTACAGTGGCAGCTATTTGTCATTATCACTACTGGGGAGCAGCTATGTATAACTTTTCACCTTACTGGGGCAGCAATGTATACTCTCACTACTGGGCTGCACTATGTATCACTCTCACTACTGGGGCAGCCATTATCACTCTCATCTACTGAGGGGCAGCTATGTATCACTCGTCACTATGAGGCAGAAAATGTATCACTTCACTACTGGGGGCAGCTATGTATCACAACTCACTACTGGGGCTAGCTAGTGTATCACTTCACTACATTGGGGCAATGCTATGTATCACTCGTCACTACTGGGGCTACATATGTATACCTCTCACTACTGGGGGCATGCTAGCAATCACTCTCACTACTGGGGCATCATGAAATGCACACTCTCACTATACTGGGCCCAACCATGTATCACTACGGCAGGCCTATGTATCACTACTGGGGCAGCTATGTATCACTACAGGGGGGTAGATATGTATCACTACGGGGGCCAGCTATGTACCACTACGGGGCAGCTATGTATCACTACGGGGCAGCTAGTATCACTACGGGGGCAGCTAGTGCATCACTACTGGGGAAGCTATGCATCTACGTACAGGGGTGTCCAGCTATGCTCATCTGGGTCAGCTATGCATCCCTATGGGGCAGCCATGCACACTACTGGGGCAGCGTATGCATCACTACTGGGCATCATGTATCACTACTGGGGCTGCTATGTATCACTACTGGGGGGCAGCTATGTATCACTACTGGGGAAGCTATGTATCACTACTGGGGCTGGTATGTATCACTACTGGGGGCAGATATTTATCACTACTGGGGGCAGCTATGTATCACTACTGGGGCAGCTATGTATCACTACTGGGGGCAGCTATGTATCACTACTGGGGGCAGCTATGTATCACTATCACTACTGGGGGGCAGCTATGTATCACTACTGGGGGCAGCTATGTATCACTACTGGGGGCAGCTATGTATCACTACTGGGGGCAGCTATGTATCACTACTGGGGGCAGCTATGTATCACTACTGGGGGCAGCTATGTATCACTACTGGGGCAGCTATGTATCACTACTGGGGGCAGCTATGTATCACTACTGGGGGCAGCTATGTATCACTACTGGGGCAGCTATGTATCACTACTGGGGCAGCTATGTATCACTACAGGGGCAGCTATGTATCACTACTGGGGCAGCTATGTATCACTACTGGGGCAGCTATGTATCACTACTGGGGCAGCTATGTATCATTATCACTACTGGAGCAGCTATGTATCATTATCACTACTGGGGCAGCTATGTGTCACTATCACTACAGGGGCAGCTATGTGTCATTATCACTACAGGGGCAGCTATGTGTCACTATCACTACAGGGGCAGCTATGTATCACTATCACTACTGGGGCAGCTATGTATCACTATCACTACTGGGGCAGCTATGTTTCATTATCACTACTGGGGCAGCTATGTTTCATTATCACTACTGGGGCAGCTATGTTTCATTATCACTACTGGGGCAGCTATGTTTCATTATCACTACTGGGGCAGCTATGTATCACTATCACTACTGGGGGGCAGCTATGTTTCATTATCACTACTGGGGGCAGCTATGTTTCATTATCACTACTGGGGTGATACTATGTTTTATATACGATAATCACTACTGGCGCAAGCTATGTTTCATATCACTACTGGGGCAGCTATTTTTTCTTTACACACTGGGGGCAGCTAGTTTCATTACCCTATGGGGCGCTATGTTCCTACTGGGACTTTATCACTCGGGGGGGCAGCTTTTTATCACTCTCACTCGGGGGCAGAAGATCACCCCCTACTGGGGGACTATGTATCATCACTACGGGGGGCAGCTATGTATCACTCCCTTGGGCAGCTATGTATCCACTGGGGGCAGAAATGCTCCTACTGGGCACCCTATGCTCCTACGGGGGGCAGCATGCTTTTACACTACTGGGCACTATGTTTCTTTTATCCTACGGGGGGCAGCATGTACACTATGGGGCAGTATGGTCTTTATCATCAGGGCAGCTAGTTCACTATCACTAGGGAGCAGTATGTTTATTTCACATGGGGGCAGCTATGTTTTTTATCATATGGGGGCAGCAATTTTTCATTATCCTAGGGGGGTATGTACATAGGGGGGGGCCATATTATTATTACAGGGGGTTATCCCAAAATGGCAGAGTGATTCACATGTTATTATAAAAAATTTAAAATGCGAACCCACAAGCTGATCAATTACTGCAGACTGATTATCAGCTCTGAGGGTCAGCATTATTAATATAATAGTGACCCACAGAGCTGACAATCAGTCTCCAGTTATAAAAGACTTGTTACCGCATAAGATACCCCCTAAATGACACCGTATACACTTTATAGGGGTCTTTTTGTGTGTGTGATTCTAAACATCCAACCCCCTCAATAACCCCGGCCCTAATAACCACGCCCCCAATAACTCCACCCCCCACTGGGCCGTGGAAAAATAGTCGTGCATCAAACCGGTCCCTGGTAGAAAAAAACGCTAATCTATATGATACGTTGTGATTGCAACATTTTATACATTGGCAAAACATCTAGACAACTGCGCCGCAGGATTGGCGAACACCTGGGTGATGTTCGCCACAAGAGAGACACCCCCATCTCACGACATGTGCACTCCCATCACAATGGTGATGCTAAATGCCTACGATGGTGCGGCATTGATCGCATCATCCCTTCTGTTAGGCGTGGCAATCTTGATCAACTTTTGTTGCAGAGAGAACACTATTGGATATTTACACTGAATACGGTAACCCCAAAAGGTCTCAATGAACTTTTGGACTTTAGCAGTTTTTTGTAGAGATTACCTTTAATAATGCTTATTGTTTAATCTCTCCCCACTGTTCATCTATTGTATGTGTCAATCCCTATACTTATTACCCTTTAGTGCGGTTTCCTGCCCTAAATACCGTCTATTACTAACCCAGGACGCAGTCTTGTATCTGACTGCTCCCTTGTTTGCTCATTCAGCTCGTTCCACAATGCAATGAATAGGAGCGGCGTCTGCTCATGCGCCGTCGCTAGAAACGCATCTGGTCTCTGGCTTGAATCACGGACGCGCCGTCCGTGACGTCATTGAGGCGCCTTCCCGCGCCCTTTATCTGGCCGCTCACAGCGCTTCTCTGGCGTCTCAAGATACCAGCCAACGCTGGTGCACTCGCACAGAGTGAGGGACGTCCTTACAGGATAACTACTCTACTTTGGTAAATTTAATTAGATTCAAGTTTTGTTTTTGGTTTTCTTTGTTTATATGTATATACCTGTCTCATACTTGGTCCTATTCTCATTTACACTCAGGGTAGCCACTTCAATGTCCAGGTGGGCTATATATATCTCATATACCATGTCATACATGTGCCCCAGACATATGTAAGTATCTACATGTTGGCATCCCTGTCCACTATCTAGATGCCTTTTTAGTTAGCATTACTTTCTTCTCTTGGGTCCTTTTTTTTCCCAAACCTTCCCCTGATGCGATCCAGATAAATTGTTGGGAGGATCGAAACATGTTGGGACTGGACTTTGAGGGTTATTTAGGTTAAGTTTTTGATAGGGTCAGGTTCCTGACAGGATCGCCCTTATCAGGGCGTTTTTCCCTGTATTCTTTGTTTCAGGTTAGGGCTAACTTAGCTCTTCTTGTTAGGGCCAACTAGGACTATTACGGTTCGGTCCCTCTCGGTTGTGGTATATTTTTTCTTGCAAACTTGATAGCGCTGTGCCATAAATTTTTAACATTATATATATTAAAAGTTAAGTTTTATGACCTTTTAGTCCTCCATTTAGTACTTTGATTATATTTTGGTCTAGAGGCACTTTTTCATACCCTTATATTTGTAGGTATAGTTGTTTATTGGAAATGGATGTAATCTAAATAGATGCGTGAACAAATCCTAAAATCTGAATGAGGTTTTTAAAATACACTTGAACCTTCACATGACTTTGAATGATAAAGTTGTGTACATTAGGATTTTTAGGCATTGTATAGCTTTTCAAAAGGTATTTTCCCCACTGCAGGATCCATCGCTAATTTTTAGCTGTCCCTGAGATAGTGGGTGAATGCAAGCGGCTATAAGGTCTCTCCCACACAATGACAGAATAGGAAATCTTGCTCCTCTATATTTTTACAAACCCTCAGAACCAGCAGCAGCATGGAGGACACTACAGAGCAATAATGAGCAGTGTGTCAAGAAATTGGGTGAAATCTAACATTTACTACGGTCATCTATGTGTTAAAATATCTTCTCCAACCAACTCCCCCTCTCCATAGACTTGTATAGGCAGTATGTAACCTGATCCCTGATCAGTTAACTGACCATCCGTCTTGTCAGAAAAGATGAACTCCAAGTAGTTTTTCTTAGGGCAAGTGTGGAGTTTAGAAAGGAATAGAGATGGAAACGGAGCTTTATAAATTGAGAAATAGGCAAAAGTTAGTTGAAATGTTAGTGTGCATTCAGTTTATCATGTGAACTCTACCTTAATAGGCGTTTCCCCAGACTAACACTTAAAGGGGTTGTCTCACTACAAAGATTGCTTTTTAGGTTTAAGATCTTGCAAAAACAAGTCACTTTGTAATATATGTCCATTAACAGTGTCCTATCTATTCTGAGATATCCCCTCTTGTATGGGCTGCATCAGCTCCTCAGGTCGCTATAGCTACAGATCGGTTCAATCTCTCATGATAGGCTGCTGACACTGGTTGCTATAGCTACAGACCTGGCTTCTACTGCTGCCTAATAGAAGCCAGTAAACATGACCCTGAATTCAAAATGAAATCAAGAAAACAGAACAAATCAATGCAGTGAGAAAACCCCCTTTAATGGGTTTATCTCAAGGACATTTATTACTTATCCAAGGGATAGGTAATAAATGTGTAGTTGTTGGTGACCCCAATCCTAGGACTTCCACCAAACATTAGTACTTGAATGAGGGTCTCAAGCCACCAATTTCTTCAGCATAACTTCAGTGATGAGAAGCTTAAAGGGTTTTTCTCACTACAAAGAGTATCTTTTAACATGAAGGAACAAGTTATTGAAGATGTTTTCTAAATACATTGATCTTTTAATTTTAATTCAAACAGGAAATCAGAGATTTTATCTGCTCTGAATGCACACAGGTTTCTATGGTTACCTGACCACAACTCTGCTATCTGATTAGAGCAGAGAGCAGGTATTGAGGTCTCCATAGTAAGGAGAGCTCAATAAATATCTCTAACAAGATTAGCTTTTGTATACAGATGAGCAATTGTTTTGAATCCTCATAGCACAAGTAACTTTGTTTACTAAAGAGAACATCTCCTGCACTTGTCTGTGTAACAGCTCAGCTAGTTACAGAGAAGCTAAATATGTTAATCACTGCTATAGAACCACCCACAGCCTGGTGAGACCAGAGTGAAAGAAAAGCTGTCTGACTATGAAACTAAAACCCTTTTAAAAGAAGCAGCAATCCCTCAAGCACAATGCCAGTCCATGCAATGTCTGTAAGACTGATAAAAACAGGTGAATTAAGCTCCAGGATGAATGGATGCTTGGGAACCATGTTCTAGTCATTGGTGGAGCCTCCAGGTATTAGACCTTTAGTACGTCTTAAGTGGAAAAGCTCTTTAAAGATTATGGTTTAATAGGCTTCTTTAGTGAAACACAATTTCTTATTTCATAACTGAATAGGTCTCCTAGTCTTGCATGGATCACACAATATTTATGCTCATGTCATATGGCCACAGTGTCTATTAGGCTAGTGTTAGGGAATTATTTGGTTAAGCCACATTAGTCACTATGTTTGAGGTATCCATCTGGGTACAGTGAATAAAGGTACCTGCGGTAGCCCCACAGAGACTGATAGAGCAAACATCTACCATGCTATTGAGTCCCGCAGGAAAAGCATATGCCGCAGAAAAATAAAGCAAACGTAGTAAACATAGGGCTAAGTTTGCTCCATTAATCTCCATGGGGACGTCGAAGTACCTTTTTCTTATGGTACCTCAAATGCAGCCATTAACGCGGTGTGAACCCGGCCTTAGAGTACAGCTAGCTACTGGCTGATGCGGTCAAATGCCATTAGTATGGCTGACAAGATGACCAGCATGGTTTACAAGCAGACACTAGGTTTTACCTATGGTGGAAATCGCACCGATTTTATTTTCTAAAATACCTGTATTTTAGTAACTGAATATCAAAAAAAAGAGGCAAAAGTTATCACAAACTATATTCTATCAGTGAAATCTTGCAGAGGAAAATACTGACCTGTGTTTGTCCCCGCTGAAATAAAGCAGAACCATGGAGAGGTTTAAAAAGATCAACTTCACAGCTGATATCTCTAAGAGATGTTAAATCTCTGCCATCACACCTTCAACAAAACAAAGTGTTTAAGTACTTTACTCAGTGTTGTCTATGAGAATACCAGGAAATAAAAGAGAAACAATACCTTCTATATTCGTTTAGTATGATGCTTCTAAAAACGTCTTTTGATACAATATTAAAGGACTCAATTATATCAAATGGATCAGCATCTGGGTATTTTTCTAGAAGAGAGAAAGGTCGACAGTGTTGCATAATGTAAAGAGACACACAGATACAATGGTAAAAGAAAATTAATAATAAAATATTCTGTGTAATGATGCAATGATTAAGTTTTATCTATATAAAAAGAGAAATTTTATTGAACATTGAGAAAACATGAATAGTAGAACGGAATGTATTACTTGTATTGTGTATTTGCAGTGTGTATGTATGTGGTGTATATATATATATATATATATCTATATATATATACACACACACACATATATATATAATTATATATATATATATATATATATATATATATATATTAAATACAGGACAATAAATACACACACACATACATATACACACACACTACCGTTCAAAAGTTTGGGGGTCACTTAGAAATGTCCTTATTTTTTAAAGAAAAGCACAGCGATTTTCAGTGAAGCTAACATTAAAATGAATCAAAAATACACTCCATACATTGTTAATGTGGTAAATGACTATTCTAGCTGCAAACGTCTGGTTAATGCAGTATCTATGGGTATAGATGCCCATTTCCAACAACCATCAGTCCAGTGTTCTAATGGTACATTGTGTTTGCTAACTGTGTAAGAAGGCCATTGGATATTTTGAAAACCCTTGTGCAAGTATGTTAGCACAGCTGAAAACAGTTTTGCTGATTAGAAAAGCTATAAAACTGACCTTCGTTTGAGCTAGTTGAGAATCTGGGGCATTACATTTGTTGTTTCGATTAAGCTTGCAAAATGGCCCGAAAAAGAGAACTTTCATGTGAAAGTCGACAGTCTATTCTTGTGCTGAGAGATGAAGGCTATTCCATGCGAGAAATTGCCAAGAAACTGAAGATTTCCTACACCGACGTGTACTACTCCCTTCAGAGGAGAGCACAAACAGGCTCTAACCAGAGTAGAAAGAGAAGTGGGAGGCCCCGCTGCACAACTGAGCAACAAGGCAAGTACATTAGAGTCTCTAGTTTGAGAAATCGACGCCTCACAGGTCCTCAACTGGTAGCTTCATTAAATAGTACCGCAAAACACCAGTGTCAACATCTACAGTGAAGAGGCGACTCCGGGATGCTGGTCTTCAGGGCAGAGTGGCAAAGAAAAAGCCATATCCGAGACTGGCTAATAAAAGGAAAAGATTAATATGGGCTAAAGAACACAGACATTGGACAGAGGAAGATTGAAAAAAAGTGTTATGGACAGAAGTTTGAGGTGTTTAGATCACACAGAAGAACATTTGTGAGACGCAGAACAACTGAAAAGATGCTGGAAGAGTGCCTGACGCCATCTGTCAAGCACGGTGGAGGTAATGTGATGGTCTGGGGTTGCTTTGGTGCTGGTAAAGTGGAAGATTTGTACAAGGTAAAAGGGATGTTGAATAAGGAAGGCTATCACTCCATTTTGCAACATCATGACATACCCTGTGGACAGCACTTGATTGGAGCCAATTTCATCCTGGAACAGGACAATGACCCAAAGCGCACCTCCAAATTATACAAGAACGATTTAGGGAAGAAGCAGGCAGCTGGTATTCTATCTGTAATGGAGTGGCCTGCGTAGTCACCATATCTCAACCCCATTGAGCTGTTGTGGGAGCAGCTTGACCATATGGTACGCAAAAAGTGCCCATCAAGCCAATCCAACTTGTGGGAGGGGCTTCTGGAATCATGGGGTGAAATTTCTCCAGATTACCTCAGCAAATTAACAGCTAGAATGCCAGAGGTCTGCAATGCTGGAATTGCTGCAACGGGAGCATTCTTTGACGAAAGCAATGTTTGAAGTAGAAAATTATTATTTCAAATAAAAATAATTAGCTCTAACCTTGTCAATGTCTGGACGATATTTCTATACATTTTACAACTCATTTGATAAACAAAAGTATGAGTTTGCAGAGAAAACACAAAACTGTCTGGGTGACCCCAAAGTTTTGAACGGTAGTGTGTGTGTGTGTGTGTGTGTGTGTGTGTATATATATATTACACACACACACACTAAAAGACTAATAGTAGGACAACTGAACTTTTTAGCGCCATCTATTGACAGTAGCATTCCTTAAGTTGCATCCGATTCACTGAGCCTTGCAATATTAAAGGACTTCAAGCCATGCCAGTTTCAGTCATCTGTATACAAAACTCACTGTCCGGCACACACACTTACACTCTATAATTTTAAGGGTAGGTTAATTTTAACATTGAGAGATAGACTATCCAAAATAAAATCCAGAAAATCACATTGTATAAATTAAATTTATTTGCATTTTGCTGGCTCCTACAGACCAGTTAGACGCTCCTAATCAACTCATTACCTGCATTAAAGACAGCTGTATTAAATCACCTTTATAAGACTCCTGCCCACAGACTCAATCAGTCAGAATCTAACCTCTACAACATGGGCAAGACCAAAGAGCTTTCTAAGGATGTCAGGGACAAGATCATAAACCTGCAAAAAGCTGGAATGGGCTACAAAACCATAAGCAAGACATTGGGTGAGAAGGAGACAACTGTTGGTTCAATAGTAAGAAAATGGAAGAAATACAAAATGACTGTTAATCGACATTGATCTGGGACACCATGCAAAATCTCACCTCGTGGGATATCCTTGATCATGAGGAAGGCGAGTTCAGCCTAAAACTACTCAGAGGGAACTTGTTAATGATCTCAAGGCAGCTGGGACCCCAGTCACCAAGAAAACCTTTGGTAACACATTTTGCCATAATGGTTTAAAATCCTGCAGTGCCCACAAGGTCCCCCTGCTCAAAAAGGCACATGTGCAGGCCCATCTGAAGTTTGCTAATGAACACCTGGATGATTGTGTAGGTGACTGGGAGAGGGTGCTGTGGTCAGTTGAGACTAGAGCTCTTTGGCATTAACTCAACTCGCCGTGTTTTGAGGAAAAGAAATTCTGCCTGTGACCCAAAGAACACCATCCCTACTGTCAAGCATGGAGGTGGAAACATTATGTTTTGGGGGTCTCTCTCTGCTAAGGGCAAAGGACTACTTCATCGCATCAATGGGAGAATGGATGGAGCCATTAACCGTAAAATCCCGAGTGACAACCTCCTTCCCTCTGCCAGGACATTAAATATGGGTCATGACTGTGTCTTCCAGCAAGACAATGACCCAAAACATACAGCCAGGGCAACAAAGGAGTGGCTCAAAAAGAAGCACATTAAAGTCATGGAGTGGCCTAGCCAGTCTCCAGACCTTAATCCCATAGAAAACTTATGGAGGGAGTTGAAGCTTCGAGTTGCCAAGTGACAGCCTCAAAATCGTAATGATTTAGAGATAATCTGCAAAGAGGAGTGGACCAAAATCCCTCCTGCCATGTGCGCAAACCTCATCATCAACTATAAAAAACATCTGCTGTACTTGCAAAATGCAAATACCGTATATACTCGAGTATAAGCCGACCCGAGTATAAGCCGAGGCACCTACTTTTGCCCCAAAAAACGGGAAAACTTATTGACTCGAGTATAAGCCTAGGGTAGAAAATGCAGCGGCTCTGGTAAATTTTAAAAATAAAAATGGATACCAATAAAATTACATAGGCATTTAATGTCCCCCATAGCAATATATAGCGATAATGGCCCTATATCAGGTATAGGCAGGTATATGGCCCCATAGCATGTAATAGGCAGTTATATGTCCCCCATAAGCAGATTATAGGCAGTATTAGTGCCCCATAGACAGGTAAAGCAGTATAGCCCGGCATAACGGCACTGTAGGCAGGTATAGGCCGCTGTAGGGCAGGTATAGGGCCGCTGTAGGCAGGTATAGGGCCGCTGTAGGGCAGTATAGGCCCTGTAGCAGTATAGGGCCCTGTAGGCAGTGTATAGGGCCGTCTGTAGGCAGGTATAGGGCCTGCTGTAGGGCAGGTATAGGCCGGCTGTAGCAGTATAGGGCCGGCTGTAGGGCAGT
The DNA here is from genome assembly GCA_025379985.1 of Phyllomedusa bahiana. NCBI lineage: Eukaryota > Metazoa > Chordata > Amphibia > Anura > Hylidae > Phyllomedusa > Phyllomedusa bahiana. The sequence continues at coordinate 40,272 of JAODAL010021593.1, forward strand.
ATAGGGCCGGCTTAGGGCAGGTATAGGGCCGCTGTAGAGGCAGGTATAGGCGCCGGCTGTAGGGCAGTATAGGGCCGCTGTAGGGCAGGTATAGGCCGCTGTAGAGGTGCAGGTATAGGGCCGGCTGTAGGCAGGTATAGGCCGGCTGTAGGGCAGTATAGGCCAGGCTAGGGCATGTATAGGGCCGGCTGTTGGCAGGTATAGGGCCGGCTGTAGGGCAGGTATATGGGCCGCTTAGGCAGTTAGGGCGCTAGGCAGGTATAGGGCCGGCTGTAGGGCAGTATAGGGCCAGCTGTAGGCAGTAAGGCCAGCTGTAGCAGGTATAGGCAGTTGGAGGCCGCTGTAGCAGTAATAGGGCAGGTAAGGCAGCTGTAGCAGGCATAGGCAGTTTAAAAAAAAAATCAAAAACAATCACTTACCTGGTTCCCCGCTGCTCCGTCTCCCTCGCCGCTCCGCCCTCCTCGCTGCTCCGCCTCCCGCGCGATTCCTGCATCTCCTTGGCACAGGCGGTGACGTCATCAGCCGCGCACGCAGCGTGATGACACACCTGCCTGTGCCGGAAACTGCGGGCGGCCGCAGACTCCCGGAGTCCACTGCGGAGCACAGAGCGCTGCTCTGTGCCCCGCAGTGGGCTACCTTCACCTGTATGCGCCCCGGAGGAGTAGCATGTAGGTGAAGGGATCGCGACATGCCCGGGCCAGCGCAGCGCCCGGACACTGTGCGCTGTACTCGCGTTCAGTTATATGCGCTCCCTGAAGAGCCGCATATAACTGAAGCGTCCCTGTCGGCGCACGGGCCATCGCAGCAGCCGAGCGCCGACAGTGACTCGAGTATAAGCCGAGGTAGAGTTTTTCAGCTCATTTTTTGGGCTGAAAAACTCGGCTTATACTCGAGTATATACGGTAAATTTATACAATGTGATTTTCTGGATTTTATTTTGGATATTCTCTCTCTCAATGTTAAAATTAACCTACCCTTAAAATTATAGACTGTTCATATCTTTTGTCAGTGGGCAAACATACAATCAGCAAGGGATCAAATAATTATTTCCTTCACTGTACATACATATATGCACCCCTTCACATTTTTTCAAATATTAAATCTTTTCATGGGACAACACTGAAGATATAACACTTTGATACAATGTAAAATAGCCAGTGTACAGCTTGTAGAAGTGTAAATTTGGTGTGCCCTCAAAAGTAAAAGTGAGTACATCTATAATTGAAAATGGGCAAATTGTTCCCATAGTGTCAATATTTTGTGTGATCACCATTATTTTCCAGCACCGCCTTAAAGGGGTTGTCTCGCTACAAAGAAAAGCTTTCAAATTGTAGGGAATACAAAATAAAGACATTTCAAATATATTGCTTTGTCCATCTGTTTTTGTTAAGGAGATACAAGTGAATTATTCACCTCCCTGGCTATTTCAGTTCCCTCAGTGACTGATCTGTAAACATCTCTCCCCCCTGCTGTTTGTTCTATGTCAGTGGGTCTCAACCTTTATAATGCCGTGACCCCACGATACAGTTCCTCATGTTGCGGTGTCCCCAAACCAAAAAATAATTTTGATGGCTACTTCAAAACTGTAATTTTGCTACATGAGGGGTTACATATATGTGATGCCTCTGAGCAGTACCTCTACATGTCACATACATATAAAGGTACCACTCAGAGCCGTTACATAGATGTAACCTTATACAGGGGACTGCGAGTGGTACATGGGGGGGTTACATATGTGTCAGGGGCGTCGCTAGGCTGTTTTATTCGGGGCTCGGGCCCCGAATAAAACCCCCTGTGCCTCGAGTCTCCCGGGCTCCAGGCTCTGCGCTGGGCCTGGAGCACCGACTGCTCTTCAGCTGCATGTGCGTCCGCTGGACGCACACACAGCTGAGGCTTCTGCGGGCAGAGAGTCGAGCGCTCCCTGCCCCGCAGACCGTGTCGGACCCGCAGTCCTACACCGCGAGGCTGCCGGGTCCTCACAGCACTGAGGACCCGCCGCGGCCCCGTGCGCCTCAGCCGGCAGCGTCGCGATGACATCACGTCATCGCGCCGCTGCCTGTCCTCGGGCGCACAGCGCGTTATAGGCCGTATGCCCAAGGAGCTGCCGGAGGAGCGCGGGCTGAAGAGGATGGAGCACGCGCGCCGGGGGAGTTAAGGTGAGTATTAATGTTGTTATTTTTATAGCGTTTACCCCTCAGTGCCCTCTATCTGCCTGTCCCCTATATAGCTGCTGTGGCCCCCATATCCCTGCCTGTGACCCCCATATACTGCCTGTGACCCCCATATACCTGTCTCAGTGCCCCTATATACTGCCTGTGCCCCTATAATGCCTGCCTGTGGCCCCCTATCCCTGCCTGTGGCCCCATATCCCTGCCTGTGGCCCCAATATCCCTGCCTGTGGCCCCCTATATAATGCCTGGCCCCTAATGCTGCCTGTGCCGCCATATGCTCCTGCCCCATATCTGCTGTGCCCCCATATACTGCCTGTGGCCCCCATATCCTGCCTGTGGCCCCCATATACCTGCCTGTGCCCCATATACCGCCTGCCTGTGGCCCCCATATGCTGCCTGTGCCCCATATACCTGCCTGTGCCCCATATACCTGCCTGTGGCCCCATATACTGCCTCATTGCCCCCATATACTGCCTCATGCCCCATATACTGCCTCAATGACCCTATATACCTGCCTGTGGCCCCATATACTGCCTGTGCCCCCCTATAACTGCCTTTGGCCCATATACCGCCTGTGGCCCCTATATACTGCCTCAGTGCCCTTACTGCCTGTGGCCCATATACTGCCTCAATGACCCTTATACCTAGCCTGGCCCCCTATCCTGCCTGTGGCCTATATACCTGCCCAGTGACCCCATATCCCTGCCTGTGCCCCTATATACCTGCCTCAGTGCTCTTATATACCTGCCTCAGTGCCCCCATATGATGCCTGTGCCCCTATATACCTGCCTGTGCCCCCATATACTGCCTCAATGACCCTATATACCTGCCTGTGCCCCTATATACTGCCTGTGGCCCCCCTATATACTGCCTGTGGCCCCATATACTGCCTGTGGCCCCATATACTGCCTCAATGACCCTATATACCTGCCTAAATGACCCTATATGCCTGGCCCCCCTTACCTGCCTGTGCCCCTATATACTGCCTCAGTGCCCCTATATACCTGCCTCAGTGCCCCTATATACCTGCCTCAGTGCTCTTATATACCTGCCTCAGTGCTCTTATATACCTGCCTCAGTGCTCCCTATATACCTGCCTCAGTTGCCCCCATATACCTGCCTCAGTGCCCCCATATACCTGCCTCAGTGCCCCCATATACCTGCCTCAGTGTGCCCCCCATATACTGCCTGTGGCCCCATATACCTGCCTTGGCCCCATATACTGCCTGTGCCCCCTATATACCTAACTGAGGGGACTGCTATACCTAAAATTAAGGAGTTGCTGGAAATGTGAGGATTCTAAGATATTTGTGTCCAAATCCCTCAGGGACGAGTATTGGCCGGAGCAATCAGCATGAAGGTGTGAACCGGATGGAGAAGAAAAGGGAAAGTGAACGACGCTGATCAGAAAAGACGTCTCCGGTGAGTTACTAAATGTAACAGCAGGTAATCACTTATATGTCTGCAGAGTCTACATACAACTAGTATCTACCACTATATGGCCCCTGTATGGCGGTGGTATATGTAATCAGAGCCTGGTGTACAGCTGGTAGTCACATGTGGGGGTCGCGTTCGGTCAGGGTCTGGCAGATTATTTGAGCCTTAAGTAGTAATAGTTTTGGGTCTTGGTTTTGTAGAGTGTTTTTAGTCACAATCACTTTGTCTGGTAGATTTTCTCCATGTATCGGTGGATTATTTGGTGACTGTTTAGGGGTATTGTCATATGAAGGTGAGAAGTTCTGAAAAGTAAATTTGTCATTGGTGATTTTTTACTGTACAGTGACTGCTGAGGAGATGGACGGGATCTGTGTGGATGTGCAGAAAATTAGTGACAGGAACAGAAGGTTTTTCTCTGTAAAAAAACATCCGCAGTTCACAATGAGGCGGGAAAAAAAATCGGTGAACCCAGCCCTACCAGAAAACACAAAGGGCCAAGCCCCGGATGTTTTAGACCAGAACCTCCCTGACGGTACCTCTACATGTCACATACATATAAAGGTACCACTCTGAGCCGTTACATAGATATAACCTTGTCAGGAGAGGGCGGGGGGAGGCTGTGATTGGCACATGAGGGTTAATATGTGACCCCCTAGTGCCACCACAGCCCCTGTGATACATTGATGGCTGTGTGTGTACAAGTACAGGTAATAACTTTACTGTACCACACACAACGTTGCAATGTATGGATGTGTGGTGTGTGTTTTACACTAAAAACCTTGCGCCAGGCAGGCTGTTCCTGATGCTTGGATACATAGTGTGAGCACGTGATGCACGCACCGCCCACAAGGACAGGCGGGACGTAAGTCGGTGCTCGCCGCAGCACCGCTCACAGCAGCGATGGCTCACAGGAGCGGCTCACTGAGCCACCAATGCTGCGAGTAACGTCGTCCACTGCTCCCCCTCCCCTCAGTAGTTCAAACGGCGCCGCCGCTGCGCCTCCTCCCTGCAGCTGCTTGCATAGTGCGGCGCCCACAGCGCTCCTCCGCAGCACCCAGCTCTCTGTCCTGACGGCGCCCCCCGCAGCTCTCCGGCCGGCGACCCCCGTGTTTTGGTCGTTCGACCCCCGCCGGGGTCGCGACCCACAGGTTGAGAACCGCTGTTCTATGTGATAGCAGTGAGTGACGTCATCACACAGGTCGCGGCAGCTCTGTGCTGGCCAGCAGTAAAAAGCTTGGATTTATCTAAAGTAAACAGCTCTAATTAGGGCTTTTGTTTGAGGGACCAGATAAAAAGTCCTGCTAGTAGTTTCTGAAAAAGCTTCTGAGCTAATCTGAACTAATTAGCAACTGAAAACACAGAGTTGAATACACCAAGGAGCTGTATGCAAATCACAGTCAGTCTGAACCAGGAAGTAACAGAGTATTTCATTCATGCATCCTATGAAACTCTGTAGGGAAGACAACTCCTTTAACTCTCTTGGGTATGGAGTTCACTAAAGCTTCACAGGTTGCAGACAATGGAATCCTCTTCCACTCCTCCATAACAACATCACAGAGCTGGTGGATGTTAGATAACTTGTGCTCCTCCACCTTCCGTTTGAGGATTCCCCACAGATGCTCAGTAGGGTTCAGGTCTTGGCCAGTCCAGCACCTTTACCTTCATTTTCTTTAGCAAGCCAGGGGTCATCTTGAAGGTGTATTTGGGGTCGTTATGTTGGAATACTGGCCTGTGACCCTGAAGGGAGGGGATCATCCTCTGCTTCAGCATGTCACAGGACATGTTGGCATTCATGGATCCCTCAATGAACTGTAGCTACCCACAATCGGCAGCACTCATGCAGTCCCAAACCATGACATTCCCACCACCATGCTTGACTGTAAGCAAGACACACTTGTCTTTGTACTCCTCACCTGGTTGCCGCCACACGCTGGACACCTATTGAACCAAATAAGTTTGTCTCATCAGACCACATGACATGGTACCAAACTGTTTGCGGGCTTTCTTGTGCATCATCTTTAGAAGAGGCTTCATTTTGGGACGACAGCCATGTAGACCAATATAATGTAGTGTGCGGCATATGGTGTAAGCACTGACAGGCTGACCCTGGCATCACTTATACTTCTATTTTGAAAAGAATCTCCGAATAGGACATGGAGTATGTGCACTCAACTTCTTTGGTCGACCAAGTGTGGCCTGTTCTGCTTGGAACGGGTCTTGTTAAACCACTGTATGATCTTTGCCACTGTGCTGAAGCTCAGTTTCAGGGTGTTGCCAAGCTTCTTATAGCCTAGAATTTATATAGAGCAACAGGTTTTTTGTTTTGTTTTTTTAAATATTCAGAGAGCTCTTTGCCATGAAGTGACCAGAGTGAGGGCAATAACACCAAAATTTCACACACCTGCTCCCCATTCACACATAAAACCTTGTAACACAAGTCACATGACACCATGGAGATAAAATGGCAAATTGAGCATAATTTGTCCATTTTCACTTAGGGGTGTACTCAACTTTGTTGACAGTGGCCCAGACATTGATGAATGTGTGTGGTGAGTTATTTTGAGGGCACATCAAATTTACACTGTTATACAAGCTCTACAATGACGACTTTACATTGTATCAAAGTGTCATCTCTTGTTATCCCCTGAAAAGATAGTATACAATATTTATAAAAATGTGAGGGGTGAACTCATTTTTGGGAGATACTATGTATGTATGCACACACACAGTCGAGTCACATTATTATGACTAGAAGCTAATATCCAGAGTAATCACTGTGTACAGGGTATCAAAAGTATCTTTAATGGGCAGAAGACTAGGAAAAGTTTTTAGGTTCTGAATTTACATAAGAATGTGCATTCACTGACAGCAAACAAAAATCTTAAACTTTGTATTTAAAAGAGTTTATAAGAGATTTCAATGAGCTTTATTTATTAAGGTATAAAACTCTTCCAAGAGAAGTGTAACAGCACATGGCAGACGTTTTAATGCCAACCATATAATGTTGGACAGGCCAGCTCTCCATTTTCAATGTCTATATACCGTATTGTTTGGACTATAAGACGCACCTAGGTTTTAGAGGAGGAAAATAGGGGGAAAAAAATCTGAAGCAAAAAGTGTGGGCTGAAGAGTCGTGTTTATTGGTCCCAAATTTGGGTAAGGGGGACTTTTTTTTTTATTTTTAAATTTAATTTTTTGGGGATATGAAAAAACATTTTGGTATTGGGAATTTTTTTTCCCCTTGATGCCGTGTACAACAAATGATGTTATTTTTTTAAAATTTGGATTTTACAGACTGGAATATAATTTTGTGTAACTTTTTTAATTGAAAAAACAGCAAACGGGGGGTGTGTTTTAAAAGGGGTTGTCTCACTACATTGATTCATTTACTTCAGCCCTGTTTTCGGTTTCCTTTGAATTAAAGGGGTTTATGTTTCGGGTTTCTATAAGCGCAGTAGAAGCCAGCTGTAGCATCAAACCAGTGCGGGCGCCTTCGGGAGGCCCAGACTTCGGTTCCGGCCCGGGTCCATGATGGGGGCAGGGAGTAAGGCTGGGCCCCGCCCCTCTTGAACACCGCTCCCCGCCACATACCGGCACTTTCTCTGGCGCTAGCGGGCGCCGAAGCAGGGCTCAGCTTCACGGTCCCGGTGCGACGCGCATCCAGTTGCGGGGAGACCCGCTCGAGCCGCCTTCCCCCGATCAGCCCAGACCCAGATGGCCCCCGACCCCCCGCGCCCCCACACGGAGGGGCGCGTATCAGTGCCCCCACAAAACACCAGACCTCGGGGGGAACCCCAAATAGGGGTAGTGTGCCCCTGGAAGGCACCTCACACAGCTGAGGAAACACAAAGAGGGAGCCTCAGGGGGGTTCCGGCAAGCAGCCGAGGCTGCACTTAAGGGATTTTGTGACCGGGCTTACAGGGCTCCTCCCCCCCCCATTTAGTATCCCCGGTCCCTGCACCCCTACCCAGGTGAAAAATCAGCAAGGGAACAATAAAAGGGGAGGGGGAAGAACGGGAACTGCAAAAGGCTTCCCAATAAGGAAGTTAAAAGCTGGGAGACAGGAAAGAGGGGCGAAGTCACTACAGCTGGCATCAAAACACTAAGCCCAGGGGGGGTCAGCAAGGGTCCTAAAATATCGCTTTTAAAAGGAGGTGGGATGCGAAGAACAAAAACCAGGCCTAGCGATTTCTTTTAAAACAATGGCCTAGCAGGGCAAAAATTTCGGGCCCAAAATAAAGGCATCCCTTGGGGTGGCGGGTTTCCCCATTTAGTATCGGGGGGGTGACGCGCCTGCTGATATTAGATCGGACGTTTACAAAAATAAAGGGACAAAAATTTAAGAAATGGAGGAAAGAGTCAGTGGAGGGAGGATGACATGCGGGGGGGAGAAGCTCCCTGAAAAACTGCTAAAAAAGAACAGATACCTAGAAAACAAGTGGAAGATCTGAAAATAGATCCGTAGAAAAAATTACGGATTATAGGCCTGGACAAAAATGCACAGCAGTTTACCAAGTTTGCTAGTGAGATCCCAAAATTTCGGCCCGGAAGGGTCCCTCAAAGTTGAAAAAAAACCCCCAGAGTCGGTCCCCCCCAACCCAAAACCCGAGCAGAGAGGGCAAAAACCGCCACCCGAAGGGTTTTAGTGAAATACCCGGGCTATGAGAAAAAAAACAAGGTTAATGCAACAACCCTTCCAAGAAGAAAAAGTGATGTATAAAGGGAAAAATTTACTCTTTGCGGATTTTCACAAAACGCCGAAAAAGGAAAACTTTTCCTCCATTTGCTCCATGTTATGAAGAACAGATCCCGGGTTTAACTTACAATTCCCCGGGGACGCTAGATCTTCCCCGAACATTTGGTTCCCCAGTGGTGTGTTATCCCCCCGGAGGCAAGAAAAATTTTCCCGGGGGCTATAAAAAATCCCGCTTTCGGAATCGGTAGAAAAAAGAAAGACCTCCCAGCTCTCAAAAGGGCTTTTCGCAGTTCACTAGGGGGAGCCCAAAACTGGTCCCCTTTGAAGACCCAGCTCCCCAGGGAAGATCTGCACCCCCGAGGGGGAGATGAGTATTTTTAAAAGGGGGGTTGAAAGTTTACTGCTTTGGGAAATTTCGTTTATCTTAAAAAAGGTTCCCGCAGCGGGGGTGTTGTTATTTTGCTAGTTTGAATGTACCGTTTGCCTTTTTAAAATTTTATAGGGCAGTACAAGAAAGCCAGAGGGAAAGGTTATAGGGGGGTTGCTCCAAACAGGGAAAGGGGGTAGCAAGGGACTCTTTCCCTAATAGCCGGGACTAGCAGAGTGGGGCTAAAGAGGAGGGGGGGGGAAACGCTAGAGTTTTCAAAACGGGGGAGGGCACTTGGTAGGGGAAAAGGATTCAAAACCCAGCCAAATGTATGGGCGAAAAAGGAGAAGTCAGCAAACAAAGGGAAAAAGAATCTAACTAGGTTTTAAAAATTAGAGGGTAAAGGGTTTTTTTTCTGTTTTGGGGGGGGGGGGGGTGCATTCATACTCTGTATTTCCTTTGTGAGCACAACAAAGTAAGCTTTTGAAAATTGTATCTGGAACGTAAAGGGGCTTCGTTTCCCCCCAAAAAAAGGTCAAAATTTTAGGGCACTTAAAGAAGATGAAGGTGGTTATTGCATTATTGCAGGAAACGCATTTAGAAGAAAGAGATTTTCCAAGGTTGCACAAACTCTGGGTGGGAGAGGTACAAGGCTCTGCGGCTCTTAAAGGTAAAGCAGGTAGTGATCTTAATAAACAAAAATATCTCCCACAAAATTGTAGCTGTAGACTCTGACACAGAGGGCAGATACATCAAGATGAAAATGGAAACACCGGCAGGAATTATATCGGTGGTGAACATCTATGCCCCAAACAATCCAGATAAGAAATACTTTGACGAACTAGAGGCTAGACTTATAATGGGAGGAGAAGGAGTGACACTGATAGGGGGAGACTTCAATTGTGCTATGAACAACGTGGAGGATAGGAAAAGACATGGCAAGGCATTTTATCGGAGGATAGGAGGAAAACTGGGTTGCTTAATCTATGCAACATTTGGGTCTAGTAGACACGTGGAGAGTTTTCAACCCTGCAGAGAGAGAGAGTTTACCCACTACTCGCATGTCCACGGGTCGTGGTCTAGAATAGACTACTTTTTGGCCAACCAGGATGCTCTGGGCATGGTAGAAGAAGCAACTATTGGGGATTTGATAATCTCCGATCACGCCCCAGTATCTATCATCTTACACGATATATTCCCAAGAGGGACAGATATCATTTGGAGGATACCCAGCTCACTTCTGGTGGATGAGCGGTTTAAAGATCTAGTACTTCAGTGGTGGAGGGAGTATGAGCAGGATAACATATTGCATAAAGATTCCCTAGTCTATCTGGGATACTGGGAAAGCAGTATTGCGGGTAAAAATCATGGCATATATGTCACCCAAAAAAGAAAGAATTGAAAAAAGGCTTTAATGGGGCAGCAGAAAGACTTAGGAAGGCATACACTGCATTTGTAGCAGACCCGACAGAGGATAACAAAAAGAGCTGGGTGACATCCAAAGATCTCTATGAGCTCCAACAAAAAAGGTCTGAGGCCTTACGACAGGATCAATTTAAAGTATCTTTATTTAAATTTGGAAATAAGGCAGGTAAGCTAATGGCCAACCTGGTAAGGGGGAGACGAGGAGTTACAAATATAGTCAGCTTGAGGATAGCACAGGACAGCTAAAACGTGGGCCAAAAGATATCAATGATATTTTACGAGAATACCATAACAAGTTGTATACCCAGGCGGACTTCTGCCCGCAAAAAGGGAAAAGTTTTCTAGAAACCACCTCTCTCCCCAAACTCTCAAACCATGACAGGGAACTCCTGAATGCAGAGGTCGAGGAAGAAGAAATCCTTAGGGTAATAGCACAAATTCCCCCTAACAAAGCCCCGGGGCCTGATGGTTTTGCCAGGGAACTGTATAAAAATTGAAAGGAGATTGGGCACCAGCTTTAAAACAGGTCTTCAGGGATATCATAGAGAGGAGGACGATGCTGCAGTCGGGAAACACAGCTTACATTAAAGTTTTATTCAAGAAAGGAAAAGACCCACACAATCCAGAATCATACCGGCCCATATCTTTGATTAACCAGGATATCAAGATATTCTCTAAAATCATGGCCAACAGGTTAGCAGAACTAATGCCGAGGTTAATTGGCGGACACCAAAAGGGATTTATCCAGGGCAGATCGGGCGTCAAAAACATTAGAGCTGTGATGGCCACCCTGGAAGCAGTGGAACTAAAGAAATTAGATAACAAAAACCCAGCCTTATTGGCGATCGACGCAGAAAAGGCCTTTGATCATGTTAATTGGAAGTGGCTCAAGCAAATCCTAGATGAAATTGGAATCACAGGGCTTTTTCGCACTTATGTAGACGCAATGTATAGTATACCCCAGACCAGGATCAATACGCCGGGCTTTTTGTCTTCCCCTATTTTTCTCAAGAAGGGCACCAGACAGGGCTGCCCTCTATCGCCTCTATTGTTTAATTTGGCCCTAGAACCATTGGCACAACAATTAATTAATACGAGGGTTTTTCAGGGGATATCAGTGGGAAGCAAGGAAATGAAGTTGGTATGCTTCGCAGATGACATGCTGCTATTCTTAGACGACCCGAAAACCCAGGTAGCGAGGGTGTTAGAGGTAATGGAAGAATATGGTTCCTTTTCAGGGTTCAAAGTGAATAGAGAAAAATGCCAGCTTTTACTGATAGGGAGCAAAGGAGGCATCAGACAACAGGATGTAGGAGTAGAAGTGGTGAATAACCATTTAACATATCTGGGAATTAAAATAGGATACAGAGCCTCGATGATATACTCTCTAAATTACAAGCCTTTAATAGAAAGGATAAAGAAGGAGTTAGAGAGATGGAAGGATCTTCCGCTATCACTTATGGGTCGAATACAGCTTATAAAGATGGTAAGCTTTGCGTGCCTGCTGTATCCGATGCAGAGCATCCCAGTTCTAATAAAGCACAAAGACAAAGACATTCTAAGAAAGGCGTTCACTAGATTCATTTGGCAGGGCAAACAGCCTAGAATAGGGAAACAAGAAATTTATGACCGGAAAAGGTCAGGGAGGGGCACAACTCCCCAATATCAATCATACAATTTAGCGCAATGTGGGAGACACATTAGGGATTTGGGTCAATGGCACTGACCATTTTTCTAACTTAGACCTGGAAACCCAGTTGGCGCTTCCATTATCCTTGACTACTCTAATACACACGCCATTCAAAATGCATCCCGCAGAGACTAAACAGAGCGTTATATTAAGGGATACACTAGCAACGTGGAGACACGTAAGGAAAATGTACAAACGACCTATGCATATATCCCCATATCTACCACTATGGGAATTGCCTGAATTTACAGCGGGCAGGGAAAATAAGCTTTTTCAAAGATGGAAAAATAAGGGGATCTTTAAATTGAAAGACATTCTCGTAGAACAGAGTGGATATCTGATGACATGGGACCAAATAAGAGAGAAATATGACCTAGAGAATCAGCAGGTTTTACATTTTTGCAAAATTCGAATTTCTCAGATTTAAAAGTGTCCCAAAACCTCCGGTTTTTTAGAGGAAATGGATGGTTTTAGTGAGTTATGAAACCCAGGGGTCCTAGAGGACTTTTGTCTCAATTGTACTCTATCTTAAACAGCAAAGAGTCAGAAGAGGTAGTTTATTCAATGTTCAAAAATTGGGAAAATTTATTACAGGACAATGATATCGCAAGGAAAATATTGAGGGGCATTGAGGTAGTAAGGAAAGCCACAACAAACGTTCAGTGGAGAGAACTACTGTTTAGGATAGCACACAAAGCAATATATGCCTTCGACATTCCTTACAAAACAAATTCACAGTATTGGACCAAATGTCCAAAGTGCCATGAAGACAAGGCAGATTTATTCCATGCTTTGTGGTCCTATCCAGCCATAGATAGAGTGTGGAAAGAGATCAAGGCATTCATTAAGGAAGCATGGAACATAACTATTCCTCTTCTCCCACAATGCTATTTATTTCATTTCATAGAGCAAAAGAAGGGGAAAAAGGGGGAAGAAAAAGAGATCTTACTAACAGACAAGGGCATACATGTATTGCTTTTGGCGGTCAAACAATGTATATTACGTCACTGGATCAAACCTACAACACCCTCTGTAGAAGAGGTGGTGATTTGCCTCAGACACATTTTGCATATAAGAAAATTTGAGCTGAAGGGACAGGATAAAATGCAAAAACATTCTTCAAAAAGTGGAAACCTTTTATCTCTAAAGGGCCTGACAGACGCTGAAATGAGAGAATTTAAAGGAACCATTTAAATACTCAGAATTTTATCTGAAGGAAAAGTTGAAAGGCAGCTTAGGTCATTTTTGGGGGTGGAATAACAGGAGTAATATAATGCACAAGGTATTTTTTGGGTGTGGGGGGGGGGAGGGGATTTAGTTTAAAAGGGAGAAAAAATAAATACACAGAGGCAGTTCTTAGGCATATCATGGTTCATTGTCTAATTTCTTCGTGTTCATGGCTTTAGAACATTGTACATCGTTTATCTTTGGAATAATGCAACGATTTAGGATGATACACGATGTTTTATATGCATAAGCTTTGTATTTCTCTGATCTGTTTAATAAAAAATATTAAAAAAAAAAAAAAAAAAAAAAAGGAGAGACCAAGCAGGTCTGTAGCTATAGTGACCTGAGGAGCTGATGCAGCCCATACAAGAGGCGATATCTCAGAATAGGTAGGATATTGTTAATGGACACATATTGCAAAGTGACTTGTTTTTGCAAGATCTTTAATATAAAAAGCAATCCTTAAAGTGAGACAACCCCTTTAAACTTGTATTATTTTTTTACTTTAATACTTCGCACGCCCTAGGGTACATGACCAATAGGAGGCACAATCCCTTGTCCTATATACAGCAGAATTATTGTACTTGTATAGAATTTTCACTCATTACCTAGCGGCAGCGGCTACTGGCTGTACTGAACAGCTGCCAGCCACCGCACTGCACAGTACTATCTCGGGCCGGGAGGAGGCTGGAGTGGGGCGATGCTGTAGAAAGCTGGTGGCAGGATTTAACCCTTTAAATCCCACCACCGGGTTCCAACAGCATCGCCCCTGCCGGCCTGATGTTGTACATTCGGACTAAGACCCACCCCCATTTTTTGGGGAAAAAAGTGCGATTTCTGGCACTGAGACTTTCATAGTGTTGTTTCCTTCATGTAAATTCGGTGCTTAATTGTGTGGAATTCCAATAAGTAAATGACGCTGAAGTCCAAGGCAGATTTTCGGCTTTCTATATTTAATACTGCCTGTGCTTACAGTACGTGACGTAAATACTCAAGTATAGGGAATCATGTAAATCGGTTTACCGTCGAATTGGACTCCGCACCGAATCTGCCCTCAGAAACAGCATCCAAATTCGCCGTGTAAATGAACCCCAAGGGTATGTAAACACTATGTACTGCGGCGCATACAGTACGCGCCGCAGTATATTGTGTCTTTCAGGAGCTCGCGCTGATACGCACATACTCCCGCGGCTTGAGGGGGCGGCAGCCCGCTGGCCTCATTGACATTCATCACTAGCGGCACGTATTCGCTGCCAATAATTGACGTGTCACTTATCTCCCCGCGCGTACAATACGATCGTATTGTACGAGCGGGGAGAGGAGGCGTAATCCATAGTTCTCTATGAGAGCTATGGTTTACCGTAGTTTCGGCACGCATTTCGCTTGTATTAGAGCGCAAACAGGCAGCGAAATGCGTGCCGAAACTACGCCACGTGAACATACCCTAATAGGACATATGGCCAGGTGTGGTCTTTGTGAAACAACCCCTTGGGAAAGGGAGAGTGATTCAAAAGAGTTCCTCCCACATATGTCCTGATCGTGCCTGCTAATTGAACCTTATGCAGCCAGCCAATATCATTACATCTTGTGAGCAGACAGTTCACAATAAGAAAAGGTTAAGGGTATAACATTTAATATTTAGTGTTTGCTGGAAACAATTGAAAAACATAGTATTGCTAATGTGCAACTCTGCGCACCAGTCATTTTATGCACTGCAACAGCATTTATTGGATCAAAAACATTGTAATACCTTTCAGCACTTGCTCAGTTTCAAGCCTGACCTCATTGACAGATTCATCTCTAGAGATCTATGAACAAATTTAAAAAGTACACATTATTACATACAATTATTAGATACCAAGGGGCCATTCCCGATGTGTCTGTTTTAGTTAATACCTGTGTATTGTGACAAATAACAATTCTGGATCATCTTCTCTTGTATCTCTGTTATTTCCTCTAGAAATATAGTTCTGAATCTGTCAGCTGGGCGATACCAGTTGGGGGTGGGTCATGTACAGTCTGACATTGTCCAGATTGTAAGCCCTCACGGGCAGGGACCTCTCTCCTGTTCCAGTTGTTAGTTATTAATTTATCCCCTTTGTACTTGTCTGACCTATGTTATGTATGCAACCCGAATGTACAGCGCTCTGGAACCAAGGGCGCTCTAAAATAAATAATAATTATAATCAGTGCTGACAGTCAGTGTGTGCAGGAACACACCCTTCTAAAAACTGAAACGGTAACGCCCAGCTGACATATTCAGTGATGCATTTCTAAAAGGAATAACAGAGAAACAGCACAATAAAGGGTTATAAGAGAAGATGATCCAGAATTGTTATTTCACTGGAAACACAAGTATTTACATGTCAGGAGATATCACATGTCCCCTTTAAAGTACAATCTTCGTACAGGTCATATGCAAAGGGCTTGCCACGCCACTACTTGTACAGAGAGTACCAGTAATCATGCACGTAAACTGATATGGTAGTGTAACCAGCATACCGGATAGTATCAAAAAATATGACGACTATGGAATTGCTCAAGGGAATCTGGTTAATAAAATTTGACATTGGTTATAATACTGCAGGTAACAGGTTACTTTTTCTATAAGTTTTGATAAATAACACCCAATAGTCCCTATGTACAGAGACTTTTGAATCATTCAGCACTATGTGTGCTAATGAAAATAAATCAGCAGATACTATTGTAGCCCAAATTTGTAGTCAGAGGTCTGCTGTTCTGCCTTCTCAGGTGCAGTCAAGATTTACGTGACTGCATACACAATAGCTTGCTTGCTCAGATGTCGTCAGATGAGTCAGTAATAAATCCTTGCCTGAAGTTTCCGTTTTTTGGATGTTTAAAAACTGCCTCTGAAATCCTCATCAAACCCTTGTCAGAAAATTTGAGTTCTTAGGCTGCGTCCACACGGCAAAGGACAAAATACGGTTTGATTTTCAGTCTAAAATTTTAACTGAAAGACCGTTCAGCAGGCAAGTATTTTGAACTGATTTTACAGAAAACCGATGGTTTTTAGCCTATTTTCGTTTTTTTGTCACTAATTTGTGCACTGTTTTCAGCCTAGATTTTCATTTGGTTTTTGGATGACTTTTCAGCCGACTTTGTGGCAGAAAAGTGGATTGAGTGCAATCCATTTAAGATTGATGCAAGAAACCATGTGATTTTTATTACTGTACCCAGTAGTCATTCCCTAAGCTTGCAGTGGCCATTTAAGCTACATTGCAGCAAGACGTGTCCTTTATAGCAAAAAAATGAATATTTTATTTCATTATTTGTGACTTCAATTTTATTTTTCTAAATGTTTTTGTGATTAGACACCAATTTCTATATGTGAGCTTTTTCTGGTTGGATCCACACAAAAGTCTGTAATAAAAACAGTTTCTCTTTTCATTTTTTATGCCTATTCAGTCTGATTTTCGTCTGAAAATTTACTATTGAAGTATGTGCAAAATTTTCTGTTTTGAGATCAGACCTGAAAAAAAGATCAGTGCCGTGTAGATTACAGATCTGGTTTACTATTCAGGTCTATGGGGATGGTTTATAGTTGGTTATCAAACCGATTCAAACTCATTGTTAAAAACAAGACTATAAATCCTTGCTGTGTAGATGGCCCTTACTGGTAATATTCTGCCAAGCATATTTTGGGCCGTTTGTGTGATGTGGACTGGACACCGATTTTAGACTCTCCATTGTTCCCTTTTTGGCATTTTCAGTCCAGAATCCGCCTCAAGAATTGACAAGTCCGTTCTATTTCAGCGCTGAACATAATCCATGCTGAGAAAACTCAGCATTGTGTGAACACCACGGCTATTACATTGGAAACAATGAGATGAGGACAGCAGATTGGATGCAGATTCTGAGCCGAATTCTGTGGTGGATCCGCATCAGAATCAGCCGTGTAAACATACCCTATGGGTATGTTCACACGGCTGGTTTGGACACTTCTTTTTAAGCTCCGAAATCAGTGTCTGAAAATCGCCTCATTTCGTAGTTTGACTAGTTTTTGACCAAATATTTTTTTCCACGCAGTTTTTGACATGGCTTTTTAGCACTGTTTTTGCTTCTGAAACACCTATAGAATTTTTTTTGCCAGGTACAGATCCATATACAATACTAGATCAAAAATACAGTATGGCATTTTGGATGCTATTTTGCGCTCCATTGTTTCCTATGGGCTTTTGACTAAACTAAAACCCCTTTAGAATTGACATTAGAAAACGCCTCAAGAATTAGAAACTGCGCCGAAAATGAGCAAATAAAAAACAGCGTTGTATTTACGAGGACTGGGTTTTTACATAGGAATCGATAGAAATGAACTGAATTTGTTTTATATTCAGCCATGTGAAATACCACACGGCGGCTGGTATTTTGTATGTGGTTTTAAGGGACAGTTCTGTATGTGGTTTGCGGATTCGCCCGTCCCCCTCAATCACTGACATGTTCATTCCTCCGCCCGTTTTTTGGGCAGAAGATATACATGTTCTGAAAACAGTCTATAAAACCTTGCCATGGGGACAAGCCCAAATTCTAAAGAAACATGCCAAAGGGTTTTTTGAAGAATTGCCCATATACTGCAAGATCTAAGCTGGAAGACCACATGATTAAAAAGGCTTTTGCCATTACAAACATTGATGGCATACAGATATGATATGCTATCAAGGTCAAATAAAGGGGGGGTGGGGGCAGGCACCAACCTCCAGAACTGTTCTCAGTCTTCCCAGATCTTCTGTTTATGTCTTGATCCTGGCAACGGATTTTCCCCATTGCAGCCGCTAATTGGCTGCAGCAGTCACATGCATTGCCCAACATCATGATTGACTGCTAATCAACAGCTGCAGCAGTGGCACTTACTGCCAGGATCAAAGAATAAACAGAAGACCCAGGGAGATGACAGACAACAGCAGTGCTGGAATGGAGGTGAGGACAAAGGCAAATATCAGTTTTTATATTTTACTAAAAACTTGAAAAATTTATTTTTAAAAAAATAACCAGGGACAACCTCTTTAATACTTACTACGAGGCGCAATAAATACTCAATGTTCAGAATTTGGAGACCGTTTTCTCCACTAAAATTTACCAACTTAAAACCTAGTCACGCAAAACCAAAAAAACAAAACAATTTAAAGCTCTAACACTTACTTTGTCATGTGTGAAATCGGAAAAAATAGCATAAAGCCTCTCAGATGCGAGCCTAAGAAAAGAGAGCAGAGGTAAATGAGAATGGAATCAGTCACAAGTGTAACATTTATCAGATAATATGCCAACATGAAATATTCCATACAGATAAATCCTTAAAAGAGCAGTCACATTTTCGACATTGATGGCACACCCTCAGGATGTCTGACAGATGTGGGCCCTACCTCTAGGACCAGAATAGGGGGTCTCCCAACCTGCCTGGTGAGATAAAGGGTGGGATTTTTAATTTTTTTTTAAATTCTGGAAAAGAACTTTGAAAACAAACATTCTGTGAATTATACATTTTTATTTAATAAAATACAGAAATACTACAGAGTTTGTAAGGAAGAAAAAAAAGGACGTCCATTTAATTCAGGATATTATCCTACAGTGTTGATCCAGAGGAAGGTAAAAACCCTATTGAGGTGAAAGCCAGTCCTCCTCATTTCAGAGACAAATTTCTTCTGAACTGTAACCTGGCAATCTGAATATGAATACAATCCTAATTTTTTTTTTAAACTGGTTTGATTATACAAGTGATTGTTTTTTAAGCAACTCCACAATACTCCCCCCCCCCCCCCCCCACCTTCCGCCACGCTTTGGAAAGGATGACGCTGTATATCTAATGACACCAAAAAGCACGGCACTCACATCAAGGGCCTGATCAAGAATGTGTGCAAAACATTTCATTGAAGCACCATGTTTTTTAAATGACCTGAAATGCTTATAACAATAAGGGTATGTTCACACAGCGTACTGTTATAGCACTACAATCTGCCCGAAGTACGCCTCGCAAATACGGTAAAATTATAGCGTTTGAGTTCTGTGTTTTCACGGCGTATTCCATGGCACACAGTACGTGTCTGTAAAAAGAAGCCGTGTCGGAGCACTGTTGAAAGCACGTCCTGGCTAGTACTTTTAACAGCAGGCTTATAGTGGCGGGCACAGGTATGAGCCGCTAAATGCCATGTGAACCTGGCCTAATACTAGCAAATATATACGGTACATAAATAAAAATATTACTAAAAATAATAAATGTATAAAACACTAGCACCATCTAGTGGAGTAAGTCTTTGGCTGCAAGATACATGCAAGGCTATGTCTACGCAGCTAAGGTTAAAATATTGTTGAAAAATCATAGGTATTTTAACATCGCCGTACTGCAGTTTTTGGTGCAGACTTGCCCAAAAAAAATGGATTTGCCGCCAGGCTAGTACATTGACAGTACGGGAATCCGACTCAAGGTTTAGAATTCAGACAGTAGAAAATCCATGCAGTGTAGACTACAGCACAGATTTTCTATTGAGGTCTACAGTGCACTGGTTCCAGTTGGATTTTCGGAGGATTTGAGACACTGAAATCGCTGAAATCCCACCAGAAACCAGTGCTGTGTAGATGCCCGACCAGGTAATAGTTATCCATCTTCCTGTCAATTATCTCTTTCTTTTGAACCTCTCTGATGCAGCCAATTCTTCTTTTTTGTTTTTTTTCATCCTCCCCTTTCCAAAAGCCTTAAAGGGGTGTTATCGTTTCATTAAATGGTCTTCAGAATAAGGGACAGTGAAAACAAGCAACTTTGCAATTGGATGTCATTAGCAAAGCTGCCTTGTTCTCAGTGTCCCTTATCTTGTGTTTTTATTTACACTGATATCCAGTGTGGGTAGAATCCCTCCTGATCCCTCCTCCTTGCATTTCACTAGCTGAGAGCTCATTTACATTCTGTACAGCCCCTGGGTTGATTCATGGAGCTGTGTCTCTGACTCAGAGTTAGGGGCCGTAGCATTTTCTGTCTCCACACCCAGCAGAAACAGACTGCAGCAGATTGTACAATGAGAAAACATGACAGTTTTGTCCCTGTGCCCAACTCTCCTGCATAGCCGCAGATCTGTGCCGTTCTTAGAAAGCTGTAATACATCTCCAGCTGTGAGATCGGTGCTCAGTCTAGATTGAATGCAGCCTGTGGTATGTATACAGCTCTTATAAAATAAGACTGGGATAGAGAGACCAGTGAATGGTCTCAGAGGGGGGGGAGGAGGGAGGAGGGGGGAGGGGGGAGTATCAGGCCAGCAGTGAAGGGGGGATGATGTCATCCAGCTGGGAGGGGAAGAAACGCCCCAGCATTCACAGAGCTGAGAAGCTAAGAGCAGTGTGAATCAGCCGAAGTAAGGAAGCGATACATCCCCTTTAATCATGAGGTCTTTTTTTTTTTTTTTTTTTTAATGGCTCTTGATGTACCATATAATGTATTGAGAACTTTTACAAAATAATTTTTGGATGTGGAATAGTTTTTGTTAGGTTTTACTACTTTTGAACAAAAGACGTTTTTTTTAACCCTACATTTTTTTTAGTCATGCACCAGGGGTTTGTTTTTTTTCGGGGAGGGGGTGGATGGAACCTGCAGTTTTCACTATGGCACCCAAGACTCTTTAACCCCTCTTTATTCTATTTTTTTGGTCACGTCAAAGTGACCAAAAACAGGAGTTCTAATTTTTTTTATGGAATTCACGGTGTGCTGGATAAAGAATGTTATACTTCAGTAGCTCAGACACAAACAGACAATTGCATTTTTTTTTCTTATTGTTTATATTTTTTCCCCATGATAAATGGGGAAAGAAGGTTGCTTTGAATTTTTAGAAATATTTTTGTGTCATAGTTTTGCTATCCTATCATATCCTGTGTCTGACCAGGTGTAATGGGAATACTAAGTAGGCAGACCTGGAAACGGTCATTTACTTCCTACCAACACTTTCCTTCTGTCAAACCATTTGAATGCTATGGTTGCTGATGATCTGTATCTCATTTTTTAAAGGGAATGTGCCATCAAAAAATGACTTATTGTTTAACTCATATTTTTATGTTAAACACATTTTGTAAGAATGTTTGGTTATGTTTTTTTAATTTTCCATATCGCTGTCAAATTTTTTAAAATTCTTGAAGGGGTTTTGCAATGATGTAATGTTGACGTGGGATCCTCCAAAATGGGTATTTAATCACTTTTCTAAATATATGTGATCACAAAAATTGCAGCCTGAGAGAGCTACAGGCTGCCTCACCTGCCCTTAGTTACTTAAAAGCTTCTATTAGATATGACCTGACAAGAGCTGCTGGCAGGGCTTGCCTGCACAGAGAACACTTCTTATCTGATGAGAGGGAGCTGAAGAAGCTTTCAAGGCACCGGGTAGAAATATGTTGTGTTTTGTATACAGAATCCATTAGTTGTAGTGCGATTATCTGAGTAGATCCCTGCTTTATCTGATGACAGAGAACATGAAGAAGCTTTCAAGCTGCTGTGGAGAAAAGGTGTTGTCTTTTGTATACAGAATCCACAAGTTGTAGTTTGATTATATGAGTGAACATTTCACACGATCCCTTATGCAGCTCTGTGCTCTGGCTGTGTCTCTCCCTCTCTTAGCTCAGCGTGGCTTGTTTACATTTGCTTCTTAGCAGATAAGGCACATCCTGGCAAAACCCTTTTAAGTCCTGCAGTTTTCACTTTGGCCAATAGGCCCAATAATAGTCTGACACTTCCTGTTCTGTACAGAGACATTTTCAGTAGCCTGCTCATAATCAGTACAAGCCAGCGTCAAATTGAAAGTTGACAGCAACGTGAATAGACTACACATAAACAACAGGTTCCACCAGTCACAATAGGAGATAGTCACAATTCACCCTCTCCTCCTCCCTGCACAGTAACTTCTTCTCAGGTCATACAGCATGTCTAGAAAACTCTCCTATAGCAGTCAATGGGACTGATCCTGTTCACATAATCCTATGTACATGAACTTGCTGTAAAGCATCTCTCTAAATGCTGCTAACAGCACTGCAGGCAAGAAAGCTGCCCCCACAATCACATGCAAACAGCTGAATTGAGAAATCTACAATCAGAAAATAAAAACGGCTAAGAAGAAAAGAATATGGATCATTATCTTGTTTTAATTAGTTAAAAAAAAAAATTGCAACAAATGCTTTTTAAACAGGCTGAATCATAGTTATCTTCTATCCTAACTTCTGCAATGGAGTGTCAGCTGTAGTAAAATGCTCACACCTGCTGCATACGGTGTGTACTCCGCTCCAGAGCCCAGTCCACACATGTTCAGCCACTTTTTGCATATGAAGTGGATAAAGGAGTTATGTTCTTTGTGTAAAATATACTTAATGGGGTGGCTCCGTTTATTTGAAAATGATGACTAATAATGACTATTACACAAGTTACTGATCTGCAATAATAATAATAATCCTTTTTTTTTTTTTTTTTTTTAAATCGGATAAATTTTTTCTTCTTTTTTTTTTTTTTTTTTTTTTTAAACATAAAGGAAGAAAAATTTATATTATATAAAAAAAAAAAAAATACAGATGGAATCAGAAAGACACAGCAAAAACAATAAGCTACATCACGGTCTGCTAAGAAATGACACTTTTAGCACAGATGACAGCAATAAAGGAAACTTCTTTAAACTCCCCTCTGCAAGTTCAGATCTTATTCACCATTCAGTAGCTGTTTTAAAAAAATCCATATCCAACCCTTCTGCGCGAGATTACTTTCTTTTAGAAATCATAGATGACCAGATTTACCATAACCTATGACTTGTCCATTAACCCCATCCTGACAGTCGATGATAGTTTTTGGTCTGTTCAGATTTTTCCTCCCTGCCTTCCAAGAGCAGTTACTTTTTTATTTTTCCATCTTTATAGGCAAATGAGGGCTTGTTTTTTTGCAGGATAGGATGTACTTTTTAATGGTGCCAGAGACCGTATTATACAATATACTGGGAAACCGAAAAAAAATTCTAAGTTGGGTGAAATGTGGAAAAACAAACAAAAAAAATGTACCTGTGTCATGTTTGTGTTTTTATGGCATTTAATCTTTAGAATAAATGATGTGTTATCTGTATTCCGCAGGTCTTTATAATTCTTGGAATACCAAATATGCAATGTTTTCCTTAGGACTTCATACTCTAATAAAAGTAACAACATTCTTTACTTCTTAAATTTGCACTGCAGCACCATTTTCTGCGAATAATAACTTTTTGGCTTTTTCACCTGTCGACCTGATGGAGGGTTTATTTTTTTGCAAGCTAAAGCACCTGCTGCCTATGTAGTGAACTTACTGAGTAAGTCTGCTACATTGAACCTTACCGACAGTAGGACGTACCCATACATCCATTGTCGGTAAGGGGTTACTATTAGTAGACACCACAGCTCCTGTTAGTATGAAAACTTGATGTCTTCTATTGTAGATAGTGCTAAATGTGATCATCTTCACTATAGGATTTCACAGCCACAGGAGATGAATATAATGTGCGCACTGACTGCTGTAACAAATGATGTTCAGAGGTCAGGAAGTTATTGGCTCCACCAGAAAAATCAGGCCCTCCTCTGTAAGGGTATGTTCACACAGCGTTTTCTGAAGTGTAAATTTACACTTCCGAATCAGCATCAAAGAACACCTAATTAGAGGCGTATTTTGAAAAATCCTCTCTGATTCCTATGGGGATTTTTTGAACAAAATATGTCTCAAGAATTGACACGCCACTTATTTTTACAGCTGAAATTGTATCCAAAAATGGCTCACAATTACACTTGTGAAATACACTGTGTGAACAACAAAGAGTATTTTACATTATAGTCAATAAAAGGCAGATTTGAAACGTGTCTGAGGCGGAGATTGGGCCGTTTGTCAGTGCATAAAACGCGCTAAAAACGTCCCAGAGAACACTTTGTGAACATACCCTAAGCCAGCAGCAGCTCATATATTAAAGGAGTAGTCTATGATGAAACAACCAATTTTAATGAAACTTAAGCAAGAGGCAGAGGCCACAGAAAAAATAGATTTGACCATAAGGATTGGACAAAGTCGGTCTTTCCACGGTTTACATCACAGGTGTCAAACACAAGGCTTGCGACTTCATGTCATGTGACCCGTAATGGCAGAGCAAAAGAGACTCAGTTATGTTTTATATAGTCCTTCAGTAAGATTTGGCCCTTCGAGGGCCACCAGAATGCTGATGTGGCCATAATGTTGATGTGGCCCCGGGTTTAAATAAATTGTTTAAAACTTGTGTGATAGAAGGATAAGGAAATAAAAATGACCGTCTATATGAATAGTTTAAGCTTAGCATATCAATAGTTGGCACAGGTGACTAAAGGGGTTGTCAAACCATGCGGTTTCACAAAGCCACTGCCAACTTCAGAAGCACACTTCCTGGTTAGGCTGTGGGTGGTTCTATAGTAGTCATTAGCATATCAGCGCTGCTAGTCCTAGTTAATGACTGCTGGAGATTTATAATCTGTAGTGCAGAAAGCTACAGAACTCTAAGTGTTAAAACTTGTCATTTACTAAGATAACCAAACTCCTGTGCTGAAGATAAGATTCAGCAGGGCGTGACTCATTATGATCAGATGGCAGCTTGGAGCAATGAGAGATAAAAGAGGAGAATGGTGGTTGGTAACCTAGAGAAACTAGTGTACAGTAGTAGTAGTATAAAATGTCCCTGATCTCTCGAGCAAAGCAAGATCAAAACAGCAATGTATCTGGTAATAGCTTTTAATATGTAGAGAAAGGTAAATGAAGGCTAATTATTGTGGTGAGAAAATCCCTTTAATAAATACATATCACGCATACTCACGTTTTCGCAGTTTCTACAATCTCAGCAGGTGCTGAGAACATTTTCTGTACAGTACGTTTTGGCTTCCCATGTTCTTTTGCTAGTTGTTGTATGCAGTTGATTATTTGATTTGCGTGCTTTACTCCCAGTTTAACAGCATGACAAAAATCTTGTTGTAATATATTTTCTGCCGCAGCTTCAAGCATGACTGCCAAAAAAAAAGGAGGGAGAAGGAACCATTACATAGCAGTTTGAACATTACAACTAACGCAAAATCAATGAGCAAGGATAGCAGCAAAGTCTTGGGTTCACATGGTGAATCTGCAGTAACCTTCTTCGATTAAAGTAAATGTAGAAATATCTGCAGTCAAATCCGTACTAAATCTGAAACAAAGCACCAAAAACTGCTCCACTCCGAAAATGTACCCTAAAGAAAGCCATAGAATCAACACGTCTCAGGACTGAAACAGAAAATGCAAGGAAAAAGGACACAAAAAACCCCCACCACCACAAACAAGTCGTCAACAGCGCACTTACCCACTTGGCTTTGGAGACCCCCAGTGACAACCAAATTTAATAAACTCGTTGACATTTCTTTTCTGGTAGGGTTCACAACAAACTCTTCATTGATGAGGCCAATTCGAACAGCTCCTAGGTGAAAACAAGAGATATTTAGGGTACATGTTCACACAGCGTCAAATCAGCGTTGTTTCCTTCCTGCAAATTCTGCACTTGAATGTCCAAGCCAGATTTTCTACTTCTTATAGCATAGAATGGTTGGCGCATAAACATCCAAAGAATTAACATGTTCTTTGTCAGCGCTTACAATACGTGGCGAAATTAAGCGAGTGTTACATAATCAATGGAAGGCGTGAGTAGTTTTTTTCTATTTTCAATAATTTTTTATGCTTTGTTGGGGGGAGGGGAGTACACACAGAATTGACCTCCCCAAGAAAAAAAAGAAATTAAAAAAATATGATGCAAACATAAAGTGGACATGTGGTAGATACTAGTTATAAACTATTTTGTATGGCATAGCCATCTATGTTACATGCAAAATTTCTGACCATTGATAATGAGAAAGGTTTCCCAATTTTCATGACATTTTAGTTTTTCACACATAAATAGGAATAATGAATGATATGGAATGAAATGACAACATAATTTGGTTTGTTTCACTAACATGGGCTCTTTTGACTGCATGTCTTCTTCACAGCAAAATCTTCCAAATGCAAGCACCACACCTCAAATCAACTCCAAGGCATTGTATTTGCTTAAATGAGAATGACGTAACAAAGGAATTGCCTTTGGAACTTTTTTTTTCCCCCGGATTTCACTGGAGCTAATATATTAGCCCTTGAAGTCACTGCAGAGCTGATCTGGGAGTTACGACCCAGCAACATTTGTAACTATCAAGCCCTTGTGGTCAAGTGACTGCTGGCGATAGGAAAAAGGAAATATGGGAAGCTTCCTGCTTATCTATATTCAATGTGTGTGGTTTATAAAAGAGTCAGGAAGGCAGGGACAGTAAGGCCATGTTCATACGGCTTAAAATGGGCCGTATTCGCCGTAAACCGGGGTGGAAAAAGGGGGAAAAAGAT